>SDVV010013197.1:0-15191 GCA_016164225.1 Gammarus roeselii | reverse complement strand
GTGGTTCGAATCAGAACAGGGATGGTGAAAAAGTTGGAGAACAGAGTGGATTCGCGTGTACTGAGATGGTTCGGGCACATGGAGAGGATGGATAAAGGGAGATTGGTGAAAAGGGTGATGAATGCGGAGGTGAGTTTGGGTGGATGGATGGTCTGAAGCAGGCGCTGGGAAGGAGAAACATGAATGTGGAGGTGGCGAGAGAGCGTGCAATGAACAGGCGTGAGTGGAGAATGGTTGTGAATGGTTAATGTTGACGCTGCTCTGATGTGCTTTCCCGCCCTTGGCATCCCGCTGTCGGGATTGTCGTGGGTGGGGGTGGCCTGGCCATTATGACGCGGCGGGGGTAAACCAGTGGAAACTGTCGGGCCCTGCTGCTGACGACGGTTCCTCGGTGCATTCGGGACCCAGAGTGTAAGTTGAGGGGGTACCGGCCGGACCCTTCAGCACAAAAGTTGTGTGAGTGTGAGCGTATGATGGTGTGAGGTGCGCCTTGCCGTCGGCCACCCCCCTTTCTGGGGGATGCGACCTAGTGTCTGTATCTGTATCTGTATAATTACTCGGGTGCAATTGCAATACAGCAAATCAATTAGAAGTGGTGCAACCGAGTAAAGGAAGTCGTGTATATGTTCCCGGGTGCAATTGCAATACAGCAATTTGATTTAAAGTGCTGCAACCGTGCGAACAACGCTGTTTGTAATCACTCGGGTGTAATTACAATACAGCAAGTCAATTTGCAGTACTATAACCTTGCGAACAAAGTCGTTTATAAATACTCTGGTGCAATTACACTACATCAAGTCAATTTTAGGTGAGGCAACCGTGCGAACAAAGTCATTTATCATTACTTGGTAGCAATTGCAATACTGCAAGACAATTTGAGGTGTTGCACCCGTGCGAACAGTCGTTTGTGATTATTCAGTTGCAATTGCAGTAGAGCAATTCGATTTGAAGCGCTGCAACCGTGCAAGCAAAGCAGTTGTAATCACTCGGGTGTAATTACAATCCAGCAAGTCAATTTGCAGTACTGCAACCTAGCGAACAATATCGTTTATAAATATTCGCGTGCCATTTCACTACAGCAAGTCAATTTGAGGAGAGGCAGCCGCACGAACAAAGTTATTTATCATTACTCTGGAGCAATTGGAATACTGCAAGTCAATTTGAGGTGAGGCAACTGTGCGAACAAAGTTGTTTATCCCTACTCGGGTGCAATTGCCATAGAGCAAGTCAATTTGAAATGCTGCAACCGTGCCATCACAGTCGTTTATGATTACTCGGGTGCAATTGCAATAATGCAATTCAATCTGAAGTGCTGCAACCGTGCAAACAAAGTCGTTTATAATTTTCCGGGCGCATCTGCAATACATCAAGTCAATTTGAAGTTCTTCAAACAGGCGAACAAAATCGTTCATGATTACTCTGATGCAATTGCAATACAGCAAGTCAATTTGAAGTGCTGCAACCGTGCACACAAAGTCGTTTATTATTTCCCGGGTACAATTGCAATACAGCAAGTCAATTTGAAAAGCTGCAACTATTCGTAAAAAATCGTTTATGAATACTCGAGTGCAATTGCAATCATGCTAGTCAATTTGAAATGCTGTGACCGTGCGAACGAATCGTTTATAACTACTCGGGAACAATTGCATTACAGAAAGTCGATTTGATATGCTGCAACCGTGCGAACAAAGTCGTTCCTAACTACTCGGGTGCAATTGCAATACAGCAAGTCAATTTGAAGTGCTGCAACCTTGCGAACAAAATCATTAATACTACTCGGGTGCAATTGCAATACAACAAGGCAAATTGAAGTGCTGCAACCATGCGAACAAAGTCGTTTATAATTACTTGGGTGCAATTGCGCTACAGCAAGTCATTTTCAAGTGTTGAAACCATGCAAACAAAGTCATTTATAATTTCCCGGGTGCAATTTCAGTACAGCAAGTTGATTTGAATTGCTGCAACCGTGCGAACAAAACTGTTTGTACTCACTCGGGTGTAATTACAATACAGCAAGTCATTTTAATGTACCGCAATATTGCGAACAAAGTTGTTTATAAATACTCGGGTGCAATTTCACTACAGCAAGTCAATTTGAGGTGAAGCAACCGTGCGAACAAAGTCGTTCATCATTATTCGGGAGAAATTGCAATACTGAAAATCAATTTGAAGTGCTGCAAGCGTGCGAACAGAGTCGTTCATAATTACTCGGGTGAAATTGCCTTACAGTAAATCAATTTGAAGTGCTACAATCGTTCGAAAAAAATAGATTTTAAATACCCGAGTGCAATTGCAATACAGCAAGACAATTTGAAGTACTTCTGCCGTGCGGGCTAGGTCGCTTACAATTCCTCGGGTGCAATTACACTACAGCAAGTCATTTTGAAGAGCTGCAACCGTGCAAGCTAAGTCGTTAATATTTTCACGGGTGCAATTGCAGTTACAGCAAGTCAATTTGAAGTGCTGCAACCATGCGAACAAAGTCGTTTGTAATAACTCGATGCAATTGCAATACAGCAAGTCAATTTGAAGTTCTGCAATCGTGCGATCCAAGTCGCTTATAATAACTAGGGTGCAATTGCAATACTGCAAGTCAATTTAAAGTGCTGCAACCAAGCGAGCATAGTCTTTTATAAATACCCGGGTGCAATTGCAATACTCAAGTCATTTTGAAATGCTGCAACCGTGCGAACAAAGTCGTTTATGATTACTTGGGTGCATCTGCATTAATGCAAGTCATTCTGAAGTGCTGCGAAAGTGCGAACGATGTCGCCTATGACACTTCAGGTGCAATTGCAATACTGCAAGTCAATTTGAAGTGCTGCAGCTGTGAGAATAAAGTTGTTTATAACACTCAGGTGCAATTGTAATACAGCAAGTCGATTTGAAGTGCTGCAGTCGTGTGAACAAAGTCGTTTATTATTTCCCGGGTGTAATTGCAATACAGCGAGTCAATTTGAAGGGCTTCAAACAGGCGAACAAAGTCGTTTATGTCTACTCGGGTTCAATTGCAATATTGCAAGTCATTTTGTAGTGCTGCAACCGTGCGAACAAAGTCGTTTATATTTACTACGGTGCAATTGCAATACAGCAACTCAATTTGATGTGCTCCACCCGGTTCGAACGAAGTCGTTAATGAATACTCGGGTGTAATTGCAATACTGCAAGTCAATTTGACGTGCTACAACCAAGCGAACATAGTCGTTTATAAGCAACCGGGAGAAATTGCAATACAGCAAGTCAATTTGAAATGCTGCAACCGTACAAACAAAGTTGTTTAAAATTTCCCGGGTGCATTCGCAATAACAGCAAAGCAATTTGAAGTACTGCAACCGTTGAGAAAAAGGTTGCTTGTAATCACCCTGGTGCAATTGAAATACAGCAAGTAAGTTAAAGAGCCGCAACCGTGCAAATAAAGTCGTGTTGCACTGATGCGAACAGAGTCGTTTATAATTACTCTAATGCAATTGCAATACAGCAAGTCAATTTGAAGTGCTGCAACCGTGCGAACAATGTCGTTTATGATTACTCGGGTGCAATTGCATTAATGCAAGTCAAGCTGAAGTGCTGCGACCATGACAACGAAGTCGTTTATGATTCTTCTGATGCAATTGCAATACTGCAAGTCAATTTGATGAGCTACAACCGTAGGAACAAAGTCGTTCATAATTACTCGAGTGCAATTGCAATACAGCAAGTCGATTTGAGGTACTGCAACCGTGCGAACAAAGTCGTTTATAATTACTCTGGTGCAATTGCAATACAATGACTCGATTTGAAGTGCTGCAGCCTTGCGAACAAAGTCGTTTCTAATTACTCGGGAGCAATTGCAATACAGCAAGTCGATTTGAGGTATTGCAACCGTGCGAACAAAGTCGTTTATAATTACTTTGATGCATTTGCAATGCAATGAGTCGATTTGAAGTGCTGCAATCGGGGAAACAAATTTGTTTATAAATACCCGGGTGCAATTGCAATAAAGCAAGTCAATTTGATGTTTTCAACCGTGCGAACAAAGTCGTTTATGATTACTTGGGGGCAATTGCACTACAGCAACTCAATTTGAAGGGCTGCAACTGTGCTAACGAAGTCGTAAACAATTTCCCGGGTGCAATTACAATACAACAAGTTGAATTGAGATGCTGCAACCGTGCGAACAAGGCGTTTTGTAATCACTCGGGTATAATTACAAAGTCGTTTATAAATACTCGAGGGCAATTGCACTACACGAGGCAATTTGCGGGGAGGCAATTGTGCGATTAAAGTAGTTTAAAATTACTCTGGTGCAATTGCAATTACAGCAGGTCAGTTTGAAGTGCTGCAACCGTGCGAACAAAGTCGTTTAAAATTACTCTGGTGCAATTGCGATCTAACAAATCAATTTGAAGTCCTGCAACCGTGCGAACAAAGTCGCGTATAATTATTCGGGTGCAATTGCACTACATCAAGTCATTTTGAAGTGCTGCAACCGTGCAAACAAAGTCGTTTAAAATTTCCCGGGTGTAATTGCAATAAAGCAAGTTGATTTGAAGTGCTGCAACTGCGTAAACAAACCCGTTTTTAATTACTCAGATGCAATTGCAATCCAGCAAGGTTTTTTGCAGTGCTGCAACCGGGCGAACAAAGTCGTTCATGAATACTCGGGTGCATTTGCATTACAGTAAGTCTATTTGAAGTGCGCCGACCGTGCGAACAAGGTCGTTTATGAATACTCGGGTGCAATTGCAATACTGCAAGTCAGTTTAACGTGCTGCAACCGTGCGAACAGAGTCGTTTATAGTTACTCGGGTGAAACTGCAATACAGTAAATCGACTTGGAGTGCTACAATCGGGCAAAAAAAGTCACTTGTAATTACCCGGGTGCAATTGCAATACAGCAAGACAATTTGAAGTGCTTCTGCCGCGCCAGCAAAGTCGCATACAATTCCTTGTGTGCAATTGCACTACAGCAAGTCTATTTGAACAGCTGCAACCGTGCAAACAAAGCCGTTTATGATTTCTCGGGTGCAATTGCAGTTACAGAAAGTCAATTTGAAGTGCTGCAACCATGCGAACAAAGTCGTTTATAATCACTCTGGTGGAATTGCAATACAGCAAGTCAGTTTGATTACTCGGGAGCAATTGCAATACAGCAAGTCCATTTGAAGTGGTGCAACCGTGCGCACAGAATCGTTTACGGTTATTCGGGCGCAATTGCAATATTGCAAGTCCATTTGAAGTGCTTCAACCGTGCGAATAAAGTCGTTTATGATTACTCGGATGCAAACACAATACTGAAAGTCAAAGTCACCACCCGAGGTGAAGCGGGTGGTGAGGAGAGCCAAAAGGGACGCTGATGCCAGGTGGGGCAGACGGTTGTGCCAGAATTTTGAGGAGAACAAAAAAATGTTCTGGAAAAAGGTGAAGAGTGTGAGAAAGGGAGAGACCGGAAAGGAAAAAGTTATGAAAGATGAAAACGGCCTGTTGATATTGGAAAATGGTGATATACGGAAGAGGTGGACCGAGTATTTTGATGAGTTGTTGAATGTCGAGGTTGACAGAGAGGCTGACATTGTTTCTGTGAGTGGTGGTGCTCGGATGCCAGTTTTGGGAGAAAGACTGGTTGCGGACATTACCAGGGAAGAGGTGCCGGAGGCAGTGGAGGTGATGAAATCAGGGAAAGCCCCTGGTTTGGATGGCGTTGCGACCGAGTGCCTGAAACAGGGTGGAGTAACGATTGTCGAATAGTTGGTGAGGTTACTGAACTTGTGTTTTGTGGCAGGCGTGGCACCGAGTGAGTGGCGCCGTGCATGCATTGTTCCGCTGTATAAAGGCAAATGAGATAAAAATGAATGCTGCAACTCGAGAGGTATCAGTCTGTTATGTGTGGTTGGTAAGTTGTACGGGAGAGTGCTGACCAAAAGGATTAGAGACTGTACGGACTGCGCAAATGGAGAGGAACAGTGTAGATTTAGGACTGGTAGAGGGTGTACCGATCTGATTTTTGCAGTGAGACAGGTCTGTGAGAAGTACCTTGCCAGAGGAATAGATGTGTTCTGGGCCTTCATGGATCTGGAGAAGGCATACGACAGGTTTGACAGGGAAGCGCTGTGGAGGGTGTTGCGTTTGTATGGAGTGGGCGGACATCTGTTGCAAGCGGTGCAGAGTTTCTATGCCGACAACCGAGCATGTGTCAGAGTGGGGAGCGATTTGAGTGATTGTTTCACAGTGAAAGTGGGACTGAGACAAGGCTGAGTGATGTCTCCCTTGCTGTTCAACCTCTATATGGATGGAGTGGTCAGGGAGGTGAACGCATGTGTGCTGGGTCGTGGCTTGGAACTGTTGGAAGCGAATGAGTGGAGTTGGCAGTTGAGCCAGTTGCTATTTGCTGATGATACGGCCCTGGTTGCAGATCCGGAGGAGAAGCTATGTAGGCTAGTGTCTGAGTTTGGTAGAGTGTGTGAGAGGAGGAAGCTTCGAGTGAACGTCGGTAAGAGTAGAGTAATGAGATGCTCGAGGACTGTCGATGCGAGCAAAATTAGTGTCACCCTAAATGGAGAGCTCATGGAGGAAGTTTAGTGTTTAAGGTATCTGGGCTCTCATGTGGAGAAAACTGAACTAGTGGAAACTGAAGTGAAGGCGCAAGTGAAGGAGGGATGTAAAGTGTTGGGTGCACTAAAGAGTTTAATGAGCTGTAGGACAATGGGGATGGAAGCAAAGAGAGGGCTGTATGAGGGTGTTGTTCTCCCAACTGTGCTCTACGGAGCTGAGGCTTGGGGGTGAGAGTAGAGGAGAGAAGAAGGTTGAATGTTTCGAGATGAAATGTTTGAGGAGCATGGCTGGAGAAACGCTGAGAGACCGGATCACCAACGACGTGGTTCGAATCAGAACAGGGATGGTGAAGAAGTTGGAGGTCAGAGTACGGATTCGCGTGTTCGGAGATGGTTCGGGCACATGGAGAGGATGGATGAAGAGAGATGGGTGAATAGGGTGACGAATGCTGAGGCGAGTGGTCGCAGGCCTTGAGGTAGACCAAAGTTTGGGTGGATGGATGGTGTGAAGCAGGCGTTGGGAAGGAGAGACATGAATGTGGAGGTGGCGAGAGAGCGTGCAATGAACAGGAGTGAGTGGAGAGTGCTTGTGAATAGTTGATTTTGACGCTGCTCTGATACTGCTTTCCCGCCCTTGGCATCCCGCTGTCGGGATGATCGTGGGTGTGGGGGGGGCCCGGGCATTATGACGCGTCGGGGGTAAACCAGTGAAACTGTCGGGCTCTGCTGCTGACGACGGACCCTTGGACTGCACACGTGACCCAGAGTGTATGTTGAGGGGGTACCGGCCGGACCTTTTAGCACAAAAGGGCTAAGTTGTGTGAGTGTGAGCGTATGAGGGTGTTAGGTGCGCCTTGCCGTCGGCCACCTCCCCTTCTGGGGGATGCGGCCTAGTGTCTGTATCTGTATCAGTAATTTGAAGTGATGCAACCGTGCGAACAAATTCGTGTATATATACTCGGGTGCAATTGCAATAAAGCAAGTCAATTTGAAGTGCTGCAACTGGGCGCACAATTTCGTTTACGGCTATTCGGGTGCAATTGCAACATTTTAAGTCAATTTGAAGTTATGCAACCGTGCGAACAGAGTCATTCATAATTACTCGGATGCAATTGCAATAATGCAAGTTAATTTGAAGTGTTGCGACCGTGCGAACAAAGTCTTTTATGATTAAACGTGTGCAATTGCAATACTGCAAGTCGATTTGAAGTACTGCATTTGTGCGAACAAAGTCATTTATTATTACTCGGCTGCAATTGCAATGAAGCAGGTTGATATGAAATTCTGCAGTTGTGCAAAGAAAATTGTTTTCAATTACTCGGGTGAAATTGCAATACAAAAGTCGATCTGAAGTGCTGCCACCGTGCGAACAAAATCTTTTACAATTACTTGATTGCAATTGTATTACAGCAAGTCAATTTGAAGCGCTGCAACCGTGCGAACAAGGCTGTTTGTAATCACTCGGGATTAATTGAAGTACAACAAATCAATGTGAAGTTTTGCAACCTTGCGAACAAAGTCGTTCATCAATACTCGGGTGCAACTGCAATACAGCAAGTGAATTGGAAGTGTTTCAACCGTGCGATCAAAGTCGTTTATGATTACCCGGGTCCAAAGGCAATACTGAAAGTCAACTTGAAGTGATGCAATCGTGCGGACACATTTGTTTATAAATACTCGGGTGCGATTGCGAAACAGCAAGTCGATTTAAAATGCTGCAACCGTGCGAACCAAGTTTTTTATAATTATTCGGGTGCCATTTCAATAAAGCAAGTCAATTTGAAGTGCTGCAACCATGCGAACAAAGTCGTTTACAATTGCTCGGGTGCAATTACAATGCAGCAAGTCAATTTGAAGTGCTGCAACCATTCGAACAAAGTCGTTTACTATTACTTGGTTGCAAATGCAATACTGCAAGTCAATTTGAAGTTCTGCAACCGTGCAAACAAAGTTGTTTATGATTACTCGGGTGCAATTACAACTCTGTTAGTCAATTTGAAGTTCTACAACCGTGCGAACAATGTCGCTCATAATTATTCGGGTGCAACTGCATAGAGCAAGTCGATTTGAAGGACTGTAAACGTGCGAACAAAGTCGTTAATACTTACTCGGTTGCAAAGTCGTTTAAAATTCATTTGGTGCAATTGCACTACGGCAAGTTTATTTGAAGTGCTGCAACCTTGCAGAAAGGTCACTCATAATTTCCCGGGTGCATTTGCAATGCAGCAAGTCAATTTGGAGTGCTTCAAACGAGCGAACAAAGTCGCTCATGATTACTCGGGTGCAATTGCAGTACTGCAAGTTAATTTGAGGTGGTGCAATCGTGCGAACAAAGTCGTTTATAATTATTCGGGTGCAATTGCATTACGGCAAGTTGATTTGAAGTGCTGATACCTTGCGAACAAAGCTGTTTGTAATCACTCGGGTTTAATTAAAGTACAACAAGTCGAATTGAAGTGCTGCAACCTTGCGAACAAAGTCGTTTATAAATACTCGGGTGCAACTGCACTACAGCAAGTGAATTGGAAGTGCTTCAACCGTGCGAACAAAGTCGTTTATGATTACTCGGGTGCAAAGGCAATACTGAAAGTCAATTTGAAGTGATGCAACCGCGCGAACAAATTCGTTTATACATACTCGGGTGCAATTGCAATACAGCAAGTCGATTGGAAGTGCTGCAACCGTGTGAACCAAGTCGTTTATAACTACTCGGGTGCAATTGCAATAAAGCAAGTCAATTTGAAATGATTCAACCTTACGTACAAAGTCGTAAACTGATATTCGGGTGCAATTGCAATACAGCAAGTCGTTTTGGAGTACTGCAACCGTGCGAACAAAGTCATTTATAATTACTTGGGTGCATTTGCTGTACAGCAAGTTGATTTGAAATGCTACAACCCTGCGATCCATGTCGTTTATAATTACTCGAGTGCATTTGCAATTTAGCAAGTCAATTTGAAGGTCTGCAACCGTGCGAACAAAGTCGTTTATAATTACTCGGGTGCAATTGCAATACAGCAAGTCACTTTGAAGTGCTGCAACCGTGCGAACAAAGTCTTTGATAATTACTCGGGAAAAATTGCATTATCAGTAAGTCGATTTGAAGTGCTGCAACAGTGCGAACAAAGTCGTTTACAATTACTCGGGTGCAATTGGAATGCAGCGAGTCAATTTGAAGCGATGCAATCGTACGAACAAAGTCGTTTATAATTACTCTGCTGCAATTGCAATTCAGCAGTCAATTTGAAGTGCTTCAACTGTTTAAACAAAGTCGTTCAAAATTACCCGGATGCAACTGCAATTCAGCAAGTGAATTTGACGTGCTTCAACCGTGCGAACAAAAACGTTTATGATTACTGGGGTGCAAAGGCAATACTGAAAGCCAATTTGAAGTGATGCAACCGTGCGAACAAGTTCGTTTATATATACTTAGGTGCAATTGCAATACAGTAAGTCAATTTGACTTGCCGCGGTCGTGCGAACAAAATCGTTTATGATAACTCGGGTGAAATGGCAAAACAGCAAGTCGATTTGAAGTACTGCAGCAGTGCGAACAAAGTCGTTCATAATTATTCGGGTGCAATTGCAATAAAACAAGTCAATTTGATGTGCTGCTGTAGCAACGACTGCTAGCCGAGTTGCTGCTGTAGTAACGACTGCTAACCGAGCTACTGTTGTAGGAACGACTCATAGCCTCATTTCTGGAGATGCTTTTTCGAAATAGCATGCATTCTCTTTTTTCTTTCATTCGAATTTTGAAGTCATTAAGAATTGAACCAGCAAAGCAATTCTTGTTATTTCATAATCTGTAATTTAGTCTTTTATTTTGATCGTGTTACTCGTGATATTAAAAAAAATGATTGGTGGCTATATTGTTGATTTACAACCTCTATTATGATGGCTATTATGTCGGCTATAATACTAGCGTTAATGATGTCCATGATGTTGCTTTCCCACCTCGATCGAACATCGTCATCGTGTGGGAAACTCCTGCTTCAATTATGTTATAATCGTGGAACGCATGTCATCCCCCCTGATTATATAATGAAACAGGTAATCCTAATCATGCACATAATCCTGATCATATATTAACAGGTAATAAGTATAATGCATATCATCCTTGATTATGAATTGTGACAGGTAATGAGTATTATTTGCCATTGCTGAGATAACTTCATTTTTTTAGCTATTGTTTGGTGATAAAATTAATTGAGGTGTTGTGATAGATAAAAAATGTTACGATGAAAACTAATTTCTAATGCCCGGAACAAAAATAATTCCAAGACAACATGAGATAAAAAACATAATACTGCGTAACACATAGCTTTAGTAATTTAGAATGCGAGAACATAGACAAGCAGTAAACATTTCTGATTAGCCCATACTAGTAAACATTCAGGGAGATAACGTTAATTCTCATAACGGGCGCGTTTACTTGAATTTTTGATTAGCTCATACTGGTGAACATTCTGAGTAATAACGTTAGTTCTCATAGCGAACACGTTTACTTGCATTTTTGATTAGATCATATTGCTAAACATTCAAAACAATGACGTCGGTTCTCATGATGTGTATGTTTACATGGTTCTCTGATTAGCTCATACTGCTGAACATTCAGAGCAATGACGTTGGTTCTCATTATGGGCACGTTTACTTGCAGTTCCGATTAGCTCATGCTGCTAAACATTCAGAACAATGACGTCTTCTCTCATGACGGGCTTGTTTACTTGCATTTCTGATCAACTCATACTGCTAAGCATTCAGAGCAGCGACATTGGTTCTCATGATGAGCACGTTTACCTGCATTTCTGATTAGCTCATACTGCTAAACATTCAGAACAAACACGTTGGTTCTCCTGCCTGGTGCGTTCACTTGCATTTCTCTTACTCAAGGAAGAAACTAAATGAACCGTCGGTTTTATCCGGCCAGCGAAAGTGGGTCTCGCTGACCCTGAGGCGGTGGTGTGGTTGACCACAGCAAAGGATGGAACTGCCCCTGATGCGGTGGAGTGGTTGACTGCAGCAGATAGGGGAACTGCTCCTAAGGAGGTGGGGTGGTTGACTGCAGCAAAGGATTGAACCGCTTCAAATAATACCCGACTTTTGGAAACTGTTTAGTGAAGAGTTGCAATTAAAAGGTAATTGAAGTATGAGCAGCATTGGGAACAGCATATTATATTAGCCTTGTTTGTATCATGTTATTTAGTTATAAGCATATTTATTCAGGAAATAGTACATTTATAAGTGAAAGTTTGTAGATCAATTATATCAGCCATTAAAGTCAGTTCAACTTCGCGTACAAACTTTTGATTTCGATCGAGGTCTGCATCAGCGTTTTAATTACTGAGATTGTTTGAAAGCCTCGTGGTAGTTGATATTTTGTATTCATTTAGCGGTCACCAAAATAAAGTTAGAAAATTTGAGCAACTTTAGCATGTGAACATCAAAGGCCCGTGGAGGAGCAGCATTTATTGTCGTTCATTGTGGAATATTATGTTTCTGTTCATTACCATACCCATAAGCTACTCACCATACACAGAATAAGCTCCTCACCGTACACATTTCATTTTCCCCACCAGGTGTGTTCCACTCGATTCAAACGTGCCTCGTTGTCTCCGGAACTTCTGCAGCATCAGCCTCCACCTCGCACTCGACCAGGTGGGGTTAGGGGCTGTGTTTTGGGTCTCCTTTGTAGAACAGGTCATGGATTCACCGTCTCCAAGCAGCTGTGTTTACTATGCTTCTGAAGATTAGCTTGCCTTCAGGCCACTCCTTATCATTGATCTAAAGACTTTTTTAAGGTTTGAATGCCAGAAATTAGAAACAGAGACCATAACTTCCCCTGTTGGGTCCCCCGCTACCATAGCTTCAGCTGTTGGGTCCATAAATAGAACGCACGCTTACCAGTGACAGTTTCATGTTTAATTTACACTTTCAACAGACTCAGCAACCGTTTGAGCCGTTTCAGAAACGTTTGAACTGTTTCAACATCCGTTTGAGCTGTTTCAGCGACAATTTGAGCTGTTTCTGCAATAGTTGGAGCTGTTTCGGCAAATGTTTGGGATGTACCAGGCATTCAAGCAAGCTAAAAGTATGTGCAGCAAAGCATTCCCCAATAAAATTGTATCGGAAAACTAAATTGAAATATTTTACGCTTTCTGAAGCATCGTTTTGGTTAAAGCCCTTTCGCCGAATGTTATACCCCCTAACGAAACCGATCATGATATACCCAACCAAGTCATGATATCCCTAACTCCAAGTCATGATATTCCTAACCCGTCATGATATCCCTAACCAAGTCATGATATTCTTAACCCGCCATAACATTCCTAACCCAGTCACGATATTTCTAAGCCCGTCATGATATTCCTAATCCAGTCACGATATTCCTAACTCGTCATGAAATTCCTAGCCCGTCATGATATTCCTAGCCCGTCATGATATTCATTACCCGTCATGAGTTTCTTGAGCCATCATGATATTCCTAACCTGTTATGGTTCCCCTAACTCGTCATGATATTCCTTACCGTCATAATATTCCAAACCGGTCATGATATTCCCAACCCGTCATGATATTTCTAGCCCGTCATAATATTCTTAATCCGTCATGATATTCCCGACCCGTCATGATATTCCTAGCCTGTCTTGATATTCCTAACCCGTCATGATATTTCTAACCCATTGTGATATTTCTAATCCATCATGATATTCCTAACCCGTCATGATATTCCTAGTCCGTCATTTTATTCCTAACCCGGCGTAATATTCCTAACCCGGCGTAATATTTGATCCTCAAGTTCTGTAATGCGTTGCCTGTTGTCAAGTTGGCGAATGTACAGTTTAGACTATAGCTCAAATGAATTTAATGAATGTACAGTTTAGACTATCGCGCAAATGTAGTTGATGAATGTTCAGATTAGACTATTGCTCAAATGTAGTTCATGAATGTTCACTTTTAACTCTCTCACGCACTTGGAAGAAGATTGATGAGCGATTGATTCACCAACGTTGAAACTCTTACAAAATTTAAGGATGTTCAATATTGTGGATGATCACTCAAATTATCCTTTGAACTTTTGCTAGTGTGTGGTCTAACATAAAGCTCAGTTTCGCTCATTTTTCTCTAAGTCCGATCTTTCGGTAGGTCAAATAACCACACTATCTTATAAAAAAGCGTTTTCTTGCCTCTAACTCGATTACGACAACACCCTTAGAAGGATGGACGATAGCCGACCATCGACCACTCCATGATGGGTCAAATGTATATTAGCTTCAATTGCAACAGTCGGTCACAGTTCCATACCAGCGTTGTCATCTTATTGGCATCATTCGATGCAATCGATGCAGAGGATTACATCCGATGCAATCAATGCAAAGGACAACATTCGATGCAATCGATGCAAAGGACACCATTTGATGCAATCGATGAAGAGGATAGCATTTGGTGCAAATTACAACATATCAATTACAAGTTATTTATTTGAATTTGAAATCAATCGCAATCAGATACAAAAGGGATTTGAAACAAAAACCATTAATATACGTAATTCATTAGTGTTCATCTGGACGAAGATGATTTGGAATTATTTGTCCATTCACGTGACGGACGGACGACCTTCATGAAGAAGTGACTTGGTCAGGCCTGTTTTCCTTCACAAATAAAATGTTGCAGAGCTTGAGTGTTATTGATGTGCAGCCAGAGTCCATTATCGTCTCCAGAGAGCAGACACGACCATTACAACTACCGCTGCAATTACTTATCCGCGGACGATGAGGTGGGTGACACGTGTACTGGGTGCCGTTTAATGGATGCAATCCGCCTTTTTTCGTCATAATGAAAAATGGCTAATCTTTAAATGTCTACAGGGTCCCTTCTCCAACGGGTGTTATATCTTCAGGGTCCCTTCTCAAACGAGTGATATATTTTCGGGGTCCCTTCTCCAACTGGTGGTATTTCTTCAGGGGTCTCTTCTCCAATCGTTGGTATATCTTCAGGGTCCCATCTTCAAGGGTTGATATATCTTCAGGGTCCCTTCTACAACGTGTAGCTTATGAGAAGCGTCTTATTATACAATCACGAATCCTTGAGTGCTGATGGGCTTGTCCTTGGCCAATCAAACCCGACCGTAGCCTCCTTCTTTGCCTGTTATAATCCTGACGAAGAAGACAGGCGTTTTGGTCCTGTTCAACTCCTTCACGAAGAAGCTGTTGACGGAACCCCACACCCTCTCGCGGCAGATCGGGCACGTTCTGAAAAAAGGTCTTTATAAGAGGCCTGTATCCTATAAGATTTATACACTGTCCATCACTTGGTAATACGATGGAAATGTGGCCAACAAAAGAACGTAATCACGAGAGACGCCTAATGAGCAGATGGAGGATATTCTTAGAGGCAACCACGATACATGACAAGCGCGGCACAAAGATACGGAAGACGTGGAAGGTGATGCACTGTTGACGGGAGGTAAGGGATTAGTGAGCAAGGTCCAGAAAGGCAAGGATCAAGGCACGCAAATGGAAGGCATGACTTACTACATTTGTGTGATGTTTCAACGGACACTAGAATGACATTTTATTGGAAATGTCTCCTCATCGAGATTCCCTTCCTTGGTTATTTAAAAATATGACACAATAGGAACGGCACGACGATTGGAAATATAT
>SDVV010013196.1:0-15191 GCA_016164225.1 Gammarus roeselii | reverse complement strand
GGAGTTGCGACCGAGTGCCTGAAGAAGGGTGGAGTAACGATTGTCGAATGGTTGGTGAGGTTACTGAACTTGTGTTTTGCGGCAGGCGTGGTACCGAGTGAGTGGCGCAGTGCCTGCATTGTTCCGCTATATAAGGGCAAAGGAGATAGAAATGAATGCTGCAACTCGAGAGGTATCAGTGTATTATGTGTTGTTGGTAAGTTGTACGGGAGAGTGCTGATCAAAAGGATTAGAGACAGTACGGACTGCGCAATTGGAGAGGAACAGTGACGCTTTAGGAGTGGTAGAGGGTGTACTGATCAGTTTCTATGCTGACAGCCGAGCATGTGTCAGAGTGGGGAGCGAGGTGAGTGATTGGTTCACAGTGAAAGTGGGACTGAGACAAGGCTGCGTGATATCTCCCTGGCTGTTCAACCTCTACATGGATGTAGTGGTCAGGGAGGTGAACGCGAGTCTGCTGGGTCGTGGCTTGGAACTCTTGGAAGCGAATGGACGGAGTTGGCAGTTGAGCCAGTTGCTATTTGCTGATGATACGGCCCGGGTTGCGGATTCGAAGGAGAAGCTATGTAGGATAGTGTCTGAGTTTGGTAGAGTGTGTGAGAGGAGGAAGCTTCGAGTGAACGTGGGTAAGAGTGAAGTAATGAGATGCTCGAGAACTGCCGATGCGAGCAGAAATAGTGTCACCCTAAATGGAGAGCTCTCGGAGGAAGATCAGTGTTTCAAGTATCTGGGCTCCCATGTGGAGATAACTGAACTAGTGGAAACTGAAGCGAAGGCGCGACTGAAGGAGGGGTGTAAAGTGTTGGGTGCACTGAAGAGTGTAATGAGCTGTAGGACGTTGGGGAAGGAAGCCAAGAGACGGCTGTGTGAGGGAGTAGTTGTCCAAATGTGCTTCACGGAGCTGAGACTTGGGGGGTGAGAGCAGAGGAGAGAAGAAGGTTGAATGTTTTCGAGATGAAATGTTTGAGGAGCATGGCTGGAGTAACGCTGAGAGACCGGATCACCAACGACGTGGTTCGAATCAGAACAGGGATGGTGAAGAAGTTGGAGGACAGAGTGGAGTCGCGTGTGCTGAGATGGTTCGGGCACAATGAGAGGATGGATGAAGGGAGATTGGTGGAAAGGGTGATGAATGTGGAGCCGAGTGGTCGCAGGCCCAGAGGTAGACCGAAGTTTGGGTGGATGGATGGTGTGAAGCAGGCGTTGGGAAGGAGAGACATGAATGTGGAGGTGACGGGAGAGCATGCAATGAACAGGCAGGAGTGGATAATGGTTGTGAATGGTTGATTTTAACGCTGCTCTGATGGGCTTTCCCGCTCTTGGCATCCCGCTGTCAGGATGGTCGTGGGTGGGAGGGCCCGACCATTATGACGCGGCGGGGGTAATTCAGTGAGAACTGCCGGGCCCTGCTGCTGACGACGGATCCTCGGACTGCACTCGTGACCTAGAGTGTATGTCGAGGGGCTACCGGCCGGAGCCTTTAGCACAAAAGGGCCAAGTTGTGCGAGTGTGAGCGTGTGGGGGTGTGAGGTGCGTCTTGCCGTCGGCCACCCCCCTTTCTGGAGGATGCGGCCTAGTGTCTATCTGTAGTACAACTACATTGAAATGACCTCCAAAACTCTCAATACACTCACTCAAGTCAGTACAGAATCGCTCTCTCTCTTCTTCACTCCTCTCGCTGCCAGGTCTATAAGCACTCACAAATGCCCATCTTTCTACGCCTAACTAAACTTTCACCCACATCAATCTTGAGGACACCTCCTTCCGTTCGGTAGCACTACGAGCCAACTGATCACTCAATATCTGGACCACACCGTCTCGTACCCAACCTTCCTCCACACCAGACTTTCTTCCACTTACCACACCAAACTCACATTCGCCCTTACTTTTCAATTTCGTCTCACTCAGCGCCAAAACATCAAACTTCCTCCTCACCAATCTCTCTCCTCTTTACCTCATTCGTACTAAAGCCACGCACATTCAGCGACCCTAACACTAGGGTTCGGAGAAGCGTGAGCCTCTTCTCCCCCCGCTCGTCTTGCCGTCTTTGAGGAAAAGGGGTCTACAGAGAACGGGATTCCTAGCCCTTGCGCTCCGCCCCTTTAAGTCGCCTTTTATGACACGCAGGGGTTACGGTAGCACGATTCTACTCCCGGCTGCAGGGCGCTCTCTTAGTCGCCTTCTACGACACGCGTTGGATACGGTAGCAAGATTCTAGCGCCCCGGCTACAAGGGTGAGAGAAGAAGAGAAACAAAGGTTGTATCATTTCGCGATGAAATGTTCTAAGAACAGGGCTGGAGTGACACTGTGATAGGATCAATAACGACGTTTTCCGAATTAGAACGAGTATGGTGAAGAAGTTTAGGGGCCGAGTATGTTCACGTTTTCAGTGATTGTTTGGGTATATACATGGTGAGGATGGACAATGGAAGGTTGGTGGAAGGATGATGAAAGCAGAGGTGAATGGACATAGGCCTAAAGGTAGACCGAAGTTTAGGTGGGAGGATGGTTAAAGCAGGCATTAGGAAAGGAGAGACATAAGTGTGGAGGTAGCAAGAAAGAGTGCAATGGACAGACGTGAGTGGAGAATGGGTGTGAATGAACGAGTTTCGACGCTGTACGGATGTGCTTTCCTGTCTTTGGCATCTCGTTGATAAACGGGATGGATATGGGTTGGAGAGGGCCCAGTTACTATGACACAACAGTTCTAAGCCAGTTAAGCTGTCGGGCCCTGCTGCTGACACAGACTTGCAGGGTCTTTCACCCATACCCTTAAGCGCAAAAAAGCCAAGTTTGTCCGAGTGTGAGTGTATGAGAGGAGGATTCGGCCAAGTGTCTAAATTTGTAACTAGCGGTGTCACAACTGTCAAGAGTTCTGTCTTTTTAGCAAAGCGAGGCGTGGTCGGATGTCTCTGTCGACCATGATGCATGTGTCTTTACTGAAACAACATCACACCTGTCAGTAGTGTTGCCTCCTTACCTCGGCGAGGGGCAGCAAAATATACCGGTTGACCATGATGCTAATGTCATTGCTGCAGCGGCATCATACCTGTCAGTTGTTCTACCTCCTTTGTTTGGCAAGAGGCGGTAGGATGTTCCATTCAATCATGATGCAAGTGTACTTACTGCAAAGGCATCATACAAGTTCGTTGTTCTGCCTCCTAAGCTCGGCGAGAGGCGGCAGAATGCTCCAGACGACCATGATGCAAGTGTCTTTACTGCAGCGGTGTCATACCTGTGTGTAGATCCGCCTCCTTATCTCAGCGAAGGGCAGCAGGATGCTCCAGTCAACCATGATGCAAGTGTCTTTTCTGGAGCGGCGTCATACCTGTCTGTAGTTTTGCCTCCTCAGCTCGGCGAGGGGCGGCAAGATGCTCCTCTCGGTCATAATGACGAAGGCCATCAGCATGGTGAGGGCGTAGTTGGTGAGCAGCATGTCAGGCTGACCTCCTCCCGCCAGCCGTTGCATCTTAGCCCAGAAGCGCACTACCATCATGTAGGGCCGCACCACAGGGTGCACCAGCGTGTACAAACGGATCAGGGCAGTGTTTTGAATGGGCATCGCATTGCGGAAGGACAGGTCAACCTGATGAACAATGTAACTAATAGTCAACCTTATCATAATAGAAAGAGAAAACGAACTTTGTCGCAACATAAAACATTCAATCCTCTTCCATGTCTGATGATGCGGCCAGAGAAAGATCAGGACTTGGACAATAAAAAAAAAATGATATCATGGAACTCAAGTGAATAGCCCCCTGATTACATGCAATCCAAATGAAAGACCCTCCTCTGGGTAGATGTAACTAAAATAAAATCTGCCTAGGTTACATGGAACTCAATTGAAACGAGCATCCCGTGGTTACACGGAACTCAAATGAAAGAACACGTTCGTTACACGGAACTCGAAAGTCAATCCAGGTTGATTGGAAATAAATTGAAAGATCAGCCTTGATACGTGACATGCAATGCACAGCGCGGTGAAAGAGTCATCCAAAAATATGCCGATACTTTCTTCAATAGTTGAGGTAGTAACAGAAGGCATACAGAACTCAGCAGTGTAATTCACTCCTGCGCAATATACCTAAATAAAAATGCAACGTTAATAGACATACAGCAAGATAACATGCCCCCATCACTCACATGATCAAATAATATGTTATCATTTTTGAGCTGGGTTTGTAAGAAATGTTCAGAAATTTGTTGAACGGTTCAAAGTTTCTCTATTGGCAGCAATGCATGTGTCTGAGTGGGGAGCGAGGTGGGAGTGGGACTGAGACAAAGTGGCGTCAAGTCTCACTGGCTGTTCAATCTCTTCAAGGAAAGAATGGTCAGGAAGGTGAACGCGAGTGTAATGGGTCTAGGTTTAGAGCTGAGGTAAAGTCGCGAGTGATGGAAGGGTGAAAAGTATTGTGTGCTGTGAAGAACGTTATGAGCTGTAAGACGTTAGGAATGTAAACAAAGCAATGGCTCTATGAGAGCTAGTAGACACAACTGTGCTGTAGGGGGCTGAGACTAGGGGACCGGAGCCGAGAAGAGAAGAAGGTTAAATGTTTTGAGATGAAATGCTTGAGCATAGCTGGACTGACGCTGAAAGATAGAATCAACAATGACGTAGTTCAAATTAAAACGGGGATTCTGATAAAGTTATAGGACAGAGTAGATTTACTAGGACAGAGTAGATTTACAAGTTCTGAGATGATTTAGGCACATGGTGACAAAGGATGATGGGAGATAGGTGAGAATGGCTATAAGAGCAGAGGTGAGCGGACGTCGGCCTAGAGGTAGACCGAAGTTTGGGTTGACGGATAGCGTGAAACAGGCGTTAGGAAGAAAACTCATCAGTGTGTGGAGGTGGCGGGAAAGCGCGCAACGGATAGGCGTGAGTGGAGAACGAGTATTAATGAACGAGTTTCGACGCTGCACGGATGTGCTTTTCCGCGCTTGACGTATCGTTGAGACACGGGATGGTCGTCGGTGGAGGTGGGCCCGGTTACTCAGACGTAGTAGGGGTAAACCAGTTAACCGTTCGGCCCTGCTACAGACACTGATCTCGGACCTCACTCCTTGCCCAAAGAATGTGTTGCATGGTCTTCTGGCCGGACCCTTCATAGCCTAAGGGCTAAGTTTGATTCCATGTGAGTGAATGGGAGGAGTGTGAGATGCGCCTTGCCATCGGCGACACCTCTTTCTGGGTGATTCAGCCTAGTGTCCGCATCTATAATCAATGTGATAATTATGTGCGCCATTCAGTTCGAAATAATATTCATGTTATGAATGTTGACACTGTTTGATTATTTATAATTAGGCTCGCCATGACGTTTGAAATTAAATTCATGTTATGAATCTTGTCACTATTTGGGTCTTCATTCAAGTTATAGCAATATATGTTTCCCTCTAAAAATTTATGCATAAGCTAAGGTTCAAAAACTCAACTGCAATGCAGTTGACCGTGGATACGAGTAATTCAAAACATGTCAACACGGAGCTTTGTTAAACATCCTAATTTAAAGTTCATTCACAAGTGAAATCAAAACTTGACATGCCAAAAATGTTCCTAAGGGGCAGTCACTGGCGTGTTAGCCACACTATGAGAGCGTCGTTCAGAGGGCAGTCGGTAACGTATAAACCACAATTATGAAAGCCTAGTGGTCTCACTAACCGCAATGCCGTTCAGAGGCCAGTCACTGGCTTGCAAGCCTCAACTATGAGAGACAAAAGGTTCCACTCACCGCAATGCCGTTTTGCTGAAACTTGACAATAGGCACGCGGGCCTTGGGTATCGCCGACACCTGTGAACATATCAACGTTAGTAAAGAAGATGAAGAAAGTTGCATTCTATTTTAATTAGTAAAACACAACACGCATTATGATCTATAGTACTTGGAGCCTTTGGAACCCCCCCCCCTCCACTTGCCATAAACAAGCAGAAGAGAAGACAAACCCTACTGGACACAGGGAATGCATGATTACCACGGGAGGGTAGCAAGGCATGCGTCAACCATACAGTGATCACAGTACAAAAAGAAATGGCAAAATAACTTTTAAAAATGCACATAGCCAAACAAGATCAGAAATGCAATCTATTAAGGATGACAGATGACATTCATTTCAGCAACAGCAGAACAGGTACAAAAATCACTTAATAGCTATAGCAAAATAAATAAGAACGTTGCATTCACTCGTAATGAAAGAAACGGATGCATGAAAATGAAGACAGGAGACCAATTCACAACTACCAACACTAGAAGCATAAACGTCAGCAGGCAAAAAAAAATCCCCACAGTTGTTCATCTAAAATTTGAAACAAAAAATCTCACATGATATGCAGCGTGGATGAAATTTCAACCCGTGCATGTGGGTATGAGCAAGGGAACCACAGTAAATATTCTATATAAACCCACATTTAAACCATTTCCAAAATGCTGAGCAAAAAAGCTTTGTACTATTTAATAAGGGCTGACCTTACTACAGATACAGACACTAGGCGGTATCCCCCAGAAAGGGGGATGGCCGACAGCAAGGCGCACCTCACACCCTCATACGCTCACACTCACACAACTTAGCCCTTTTGTGCTAAAGGGTCCGGCCGGTAACCCCGCAACATACACTCCAGGTTACGAGTGCAGTCCGAGGATCCGTTGTCAGCAGCGGGGCCCGACAGTTTTCACTGGTTTACCCCCGTCGCGTCATAATGGCCAGCCCCCCCCACCCAAGACGGGAAAGCACATCAGAGCAGCGTCTAAATCAACCATTCCCAACCATTCTCCACTCACGCCTGTTCGTTGCACGCTCTCTGGCTACTTCCACATTCACGTCTCTCCTTCCTAACGCCTGTTTCACACCATCCATCCACACAAACTTCGTTCTACCTCTGGGCCTGCGACCACTCGCTTCCGCATTCATCACCCTTTTCACCAATCTCCCTTTGTTCATCCTCTCCATGTGCCCAAACCGTCTCAGAACACGCGAATCTACTCGGTCCTCCAAACTTCTTCACCATCCTTGTTCTGATTCGAACCACGTCGTTGGTGATCCGGTCTCTCAGCGTTACTCCAGCCATGCTCCTCAAACACTTCATCTCGAAAACATTCAACATTCTTTTCTCTTCTGCTCTCACCCCCCAAGTCTCAGCTCCGTAGAGCACAGTTGGGACAACTACTCCCTCACACAGCCGTCTCTTGGCTTCCTTCTCCAACGTCCTACAGCTCATTACACTCTTCAGTGCACCCAACACTTTACACCCCTCCTTCACTCGCGCCTTCACTTCAGTTTCCACTAGTTCAGTTATTTCCCCATGGGAGCCCAGATATTTAAAACAATGAACTTCCTACATGAGATTTCCATTTAGGGGGACACTAATTTTGCTCGCATCAACAGTCCTTGAGCATCTCATTACTTTCCTCTTACCCACGTTCACTAGAAGCTTCCTCCTCTCACACAATTTACCAAACTCAGACACTAGCCTACATAGCTTCTCCTCTGAATCCGCAACCAGGGCCATATCATCAGCAAATAGCAACTGGCTCAACTGCCAACTTCGCCCATTCGCTTCCAACAGTTCCAAGCCACGACCAAGCACACTCGCGTTCACCTCCCTGACCACTCCGTCCATATAGAGGTTGAACAGTCAGAAAGACATCACACAGCCTAGTCTCAATCCCATTTTCACTATGAACCAATCTCTCACCTTGCTTCCCACTCTGACACATGCTAGGCTGCCAACATAGAAACTCAGCACCGCTCTCAACAGATGTTCACCCATTCCATACAAACGCAACACCCTCCACAGCGCTTCCCGGTCGATCCTGTCTTATGCCTTCTCCAGATCCATGAAGGCCCAGAACACATCCTTTCCTTTGACAAGGTACTTCTCACAGACCTGTCTCACTGCAAAAATCTGATCAGCACACCCTCTACCACTCCTAAAGCCACACTGTTCCTCTCCAATTACGCAGTCCATACACTCTAATTCATGTGATCAGCACTCT
The DNA here is from genome assembly GCA_016164225.1 of Gammarus roeselii. Lineage (NCBI taxonomy): Eukaryota > Metazoa > Arthropoda > Malacostraca > Amphipoda > Gammaridae > Gammarus > Gammarus roeselii. Next base: position 7,199 of record SDVV010013196.1, on the reverse strand, counting down.
CCCGAACAACTTACCAGCCACACATAACTGACTGATACCTCTCGAATTGCAGCAATAATTTTTATCTCCTTTGCCCTTATATAGCGGAACAATGCAGGCAATGCGCAACTCAATGGGTACCACGCCTGCCACGCAACACAAGTTCAGTAACCTCACCAACCATTCGACAATTATAACTCTACTGTTTTTCAGGCAATCGGTCGAAACGCCATCCAAAACAGGGGCTTTCCCTGCTTTCATCACCTCCACCGCCTCCTGCACCTCTTCCCTGGTAATGTCCGCCACAAGTCTTTCTCCCAAAACTGGCATCAAAGCACCACCACCCACAGCAACAATGTCAACCTCTCTGTCATCCTCGACATGCAACAACTCATCAGACTACTCAGCCAACCTCTTCCGTACATCACAACTTTCCAACAACAACTGGCCGTTTTCATCTTTCACCACTTCCTCCTTCCCGGTCTCTCCCTTTCTCACCCTCTTCACCTCTTTCCAGACCATCTTTTTGTTCTTCTCAAAATTCTGGCACAACCGTCTGCCCCACCTGGCATCAGTGTTCCTTTTGACTCTCCTCACCGCCCGCTTCACCTCGTTTCTCTTCTCATTTTAGCTTTCATAAGCCACCCCCGACTTCACCTGCAACCACTCCTCAAACCCACATCTTTTCTGTGCCACCACCAGTTTGACCTCCTCGTTCCAAAATTCGCAGCCTTTCCTTCTGCACCTGCCCACACGGCGCGCACTACACACCTTCTTCGCACATCACAGCAGCGCATACCTTAACGTTTCCCGTTCTTCCTCCTCATCTCTCAGGTCCTATCCTCTCACGTTGTCATATTCTCCCCTCAACGCCTGCTGGGACTCTCGACTCTACTTTTACCACTCAGTACACTCACTTTCACTACTTCTCTTCCTCCTCCCACTTGTTTGTTGCCTTTCCACTTCTGCTCCACTCTTAATCTATTTTCCACCAGCAGATGGTCAGAAACTCCTCCACCCTCCCCTCTCAGCACCCGCACATCCAACAGCCTCCTCACCACTCACCTCGATATCAGCACAAAATCCATCAGTGCTCTCTCCACCACTGCACCATGGGTCGTCCTTACCCATGTGTATTTGAGGATATCTTGCTTCTTGAACAAACTGTTCCCCACCACCAACTCCTACTCCATACACAGACGTATCAGGTTTTTTCCACTGTCATTTCTACCGGGAACGCCATACCATCCTATCACATTCTCCACCACTACATCTCCAACTCTCGCATTAAGGTCACTCAGTACAACTACATTGAAATAACCTCCAAAACTCGCAATACACTCACTCAGGTCAGTCCAGAATTGCTCCCTCTCCTCTTCACTCGTCTCGCTGCAAGGTCCGTAAGCACTCACAAAAACTCAACTTTTACCCACATCAATCTTGATAACACATCCTTCCACTCGGTAACGCTACTAGCCAACCAATAACTCAATATCAAAACCACACCTTCTCGTGCCCAACCTTCCTCCACACTATACTTTTTTCCACTGACCACACCAAACTCACATTTTTCCTTACCTTTCAATTTCGTCTCACTCAGCGCCAACACATCAAACTTCCTCTTCACAAACATCTAACCAATCTCCCTCCTCTTTACATCATTCGTACTACAGCCACGCACATTCGTCGACCCTAACAATAGGGTTTGGAGAGGCGTGAGTGGTAGTGGTAGTAGTAGTTTGATTTAGTTTTCCATCGGAGTCCCAACGCAAAGTTAATGCAGACTCCCCCGTAGGGCAAGTGAAGTGTGGCAGAATAGGTGCAGCGTAGATTCCGAGTAGGTTCAATGTAGATTCAGAGTAAGTTTAACGTAGATTCCGAGTAGGTTTACCGTGGTTACAGAGTAGGTTTACCGTGGTTACAGAGTAGGTTTACCGTGGTTACAGAGTAGGTTTACCATGGTTACAGAGTAGGTTTACCGTGGTTACAGAGTAGGTTTACCGTGGTTACAGAGTAGGTTTACCGTGGTTACAGAGTAGGTTTACTGTGGTTACAGAGTAGGTTTACCGTAGTTACAGAGTAGGTTTAGGGTAGTTACAGAGTAGGTTAAGGGTAGTTACAGAGTAGGTTCACCAAAGTTATGGAGTAGGTTCAACGTAGATACCGAATAGAAAGTAGCAGATACCGAATTGGTTTAACGTTGATACTGAGTAGGTTTAACGTAGATTCAGAGTGGGTTTAATGTAGATACAGAGCAGGTTTAACGTAGATTTGGGAGGAGGGAGCATAGGTTCCAGGATTAAGAGGGGTCTCAAGTGTGTCCTACAGTTTTTCAAGAGGGTCCCAAAGGGTCTCAAGGGGGTCTCAAAGGGCTCCAGAAGAGTCCAAGTGGGTCCCCCCAAATCCTCCTGGTCTTTCAAGTCCCCCGGGTTCCCGAAACCTCAAGTCCCTCGAATCCCGAGGGTCCAACGAGTACCCCCCTTCTCTGGGTCACCTTGTCTCGACCAACCTCGATATATATAATAATAACAAATGCAGAATTTATCACTGAAAAAAAGGGCAGAGAGAAATAATAGAGCCCACAAAATAAGAAATACTAAAGTAAAGTTTTAATGATCTGTAAAATGAATAACCATCCATCCACCCCAACAGAGAGGCGTGAGCCTCTTCCCCCGGCTCGTCTTGCCGTCTTTGAGGAAGGGTTTTACACAGAAAGGGATTTGTAGATCCTTAGCCCCGCCCCTTTTAGTCGCCTTTTACGACGCGCAGGGCTTACGGTACACGATTCTACTCCCGGCTACGGGGTGCCCTTTTAGTAGCCTTCTACAACACGCGGTGGATAAGGTAGCAAGATTCTAGCGCCCCGGCTACATGTTATTGCTTTTAGATATTTTAAAGCCTCGAGATTCTGTCCAGGCAACCACCTGGGCAATTGCACTCAGTAGTTTACGTTGGAGTTGGGACACAAATGGCGCCGATGCGTATATCATAAAGTCGTCAACGTACAGTGACCCATTCACAGAGGGAGGGATCACCCCGTGATCCCATTGATGGCAATCGCGAATAGAGTACACGAAAGGACGCTACCTTGGGGGACCTCCTTATCTTGGGTATGTATGTCTGAAAGGTGACTGCTGATTTTGGCCAGGAAGACTCTCCGCCGAAGGAAGTCCCGGATGAAAAAATGCTAAGTGAACCGTGAACCCGGAGTCCCGTCCAGTGGATCTCTAGGAGGATGCCATAGCGCCAGGTTGTATCATATGCCTTCTCAAGGTCATAGAAAACGCAAAACAGTGTGTTGCTTGAAGTCGAAGGCCCCTTAGATATCAACGATAGCAACTTTCGAAATCCGAATTGTAATGAGGAGAGAAGTTTGTTTGCTTCTAAGGGCCAAGTCAGTCGGGCATTCACAATCTTCTCCAGAACCTTCGCTACACATGAGGTGAGGGCTATGGGGCGGTAGCTGATCAATTCATCGGTAGGCTTGCCAGGTTTCGGGAAGACAGAACCACTGCCTCCCTCCACCGAACTGAATAGGAGTGGGTGTGGGTAGACCAGACTGTGTTGTAAATAAGACACAAGAAGGGGAGTGCAGAGGGACGTAGGTGCCGGAGCATCTCGTAGAAGATTTGTGATCATCACCGGGAGATGGGATGGAGGTGCAAATTGCACCAAGGCTTTCGCGTACCGTGATAGGTTCATTGCAAGGTATAAGGGAATTTATGGAGAAATCCAGAACATTTTGTTCTGCAGTACGTTTTGTGATACGGAAAGCCGGGATGTACAAAGAATCCAAACTGACGAAGAAGTAATGCGCTGCAAAGAGTTCAGAGACTTCTTGCGGATCGGTGTGGGTCTTTCCCATTATCCTTAGGACGGGGGGGGGGGAAGGGTTAAAACAGTACTTCCCAGTCATTTTCTGTATGCGGGACCACACTTTAGACATAGGTGTGTTCATATTAATGGACGATACGACGTTTTGCCATGATTCTCTTCGAGATAAGAAGCATGTATTCTGAGCTTCTGCCGTTTTTCGCCTGTACGTAATTTTATCTGCTACTGCTTTGGTGCGCCAGTATCAATTGAATGCATGCTTCCTTTGCCGTTTTGCTACTTCACACAGGTCACTCCACCAGGGTGTTCTAATTTTACGCAGTGTTCCCTTGGTTATAGGGGTGATGCGATCTGCAGCGTGAAAGAGGGTACTATTAAAATTTCCCACCATCTCGTCACAGGATATATCCTGAGGTGGGAGAGGTGTTGTTGTGTAAGCTGTGAACGATTGCCAGTTGGCTTTACGCATTATGTATCGACGAGCGGTAGAAGTATCTTCAAGATGGAAAGTAGTGATGGTGATGGGAAAGTGGTCACTTCCATAGGGCTTCTCCAGCACTTGCCAGGCAAGGTCTGGGGAGAGGTTTGGGGAGCAGAAGGATAAGTCAACAGCCGATAACGAGGCTGTCTGAGTATAGAAATGCGTTGATTCTCCAGTATTAAGGAGAAGACAGAAAGAAGGCTTCGACGTGCCCTCCACGTTCATCAGCTATGTCTCCTCCCAGAGGGGGTCATTAGCATTAAGGTCACCTACAAGAAGGTAGGGGGCAGGAAGTTGACCAACCAGGTTAGTAAGAAATGAGTATAAAATTAGTTCATTTGGGGAAATATATAGGTTACAAATAGTAACGGGGCGTTTGAGGCTACCTATGTGGGCTTGAGCTTGCAGAGTTGTTTTTAGAGAGATTGAACTTTATGTGACGGCTTGATTTACTATTGTAGCAAGGCCAGTGCCCGGTCGAGCATCGGCAGTGGGTGAGATGAAGTGGGCTTTATACCCACTGGAAAAGATGGTATGTACAGCCCCAGGAGACTTTCCTGGAGACAAACTATCATTGGATTATAGGCTTGGGTTAGTTTCAACAGTTCAGCATGGTTAGCACGATATCCTTCGATGTTCCATTGAAGGACGAGTGCATCAGACATTGTGGTTTAGGTTAGAGAAATTCAAGGTCTAGGCTTGAGTTGGTAAGGTCTAATTATATATCGTTTTTGTAGACTATGTCACTCACGGCCTGTCGACCGCGCTCGACGAGTTTCGCTGGAGCTTCTCTTTTGGCTACGAGTCAATGAAGGATCATTTCCGTTTGGATCATTATCGTCCAGGTCGGAGCCATTACGCTTAGCGCTGGTAAGTGGCAAGCGAGTTTCTTCAACCTGAAGCGATGATGGGGTAGGGTGGGTATCTTTCAATACTGTGTTCGGCGCATTTCCCTTAGGATTATAATTTGAAGCGGCTAAGTGCGGCAGAGGCGAAAAGGCATTAGGCGCCCTAATAAAGCAACAGAATGACATCTGAGCTGAGCAGTAACCTAGCTAGTCTGCGTGGTTACAAAGGGTTCTTGGTTGGGCTTAAAATTAAGGCGGGTTCAAGCCTTGGTGACAGATCCCGTGTTTTCGCCTTGTATGCCTGGCGAGGAACGCGTTGAGATGGCAGCATTTCTTCATGTGGTGCTGTTCTAATAAAAGCAGGTCGTCGTCTAGATTCAGGTCTGGGACTCTCATTGCACGTCGATCAGCAAGAGAGGGAAGGTATCTCCATCGGAATTTCCGAGTTTCCGGACAGAGCGAATGACTGTCGTGGGCATCCTCGATTTCGAGGAGGATGAAGGGCATCGTGTGGTAAGTTAGAATGAACACTGGTTACAGGTGTTCCCGCTGTCACTGCAGCAAAGCTAGCAAGCGGGCGGATAAATTTGGCGGTTACTTGTTTCTCGGCTTCGAGGTAGGAAAGGCGTTCTCTATCTTGAACAGCGAGTATCTCCGTTTTGAGTCTGTAATAGAAGCGTTTGCGTGATGACGCAGGATGGTCCTCTGATCAGTTTGCGCATTTAGCAGGTCGGTCACAATTGTCGCCATGTGCGTCCTCACCACAACGGAAGCATGTACTTTTAATATTCCTCAATCGGCAGGCATCACGTCCATGACCAAACTTTTGACAGTTGTGCAGCGTCTGGGATTAGGGATGTATTCGCCGTCATTTCACTCTGGATATCTTGGTGACTTGCTGATCCGCGAGTTAAGTAATAATATCGTCGTCGAAGTGGTTTGGTCTGTTTTTATAATAGATGGTCCCTTGTATCGTGTTGAGAATAGGGTGCTCATCAACTTTTACAGGTATATTATTTAGTTGTTATAGGTTCTGAATGCTCCTACTTTGCTCATCTTTCACCTCCACCCGGAGGGAGCCAATCTCAAGCTCACAGATGCGCTTAGGGGGTTCCCCCAGTGCAGCGCGGACTTGTCGATTAGCTTGTATAGTATTAGTATCGGCCAGGTTCTCTCCCGAGATCGCCTTGACTTTGAAGTACTTGGTGAGGTTTTTATTTTGAAAAAGATTTTCAAGTATTTTCAAATTTTCAGAGTATTGTTCATGGGGTCGTACACGATTGCGGCGGCTTATCCCGGGATTTCGTCCGGTAGCAGCATGTACCGCACCCGCGTCACGGTCGTGTGTCTTGTTTCCAAAGTCCACCCCACCAGAAGTGAGAGAAGGCTGCTGTCGACTAATCATCACTCCATCAGGCAGCCTAGGATGGAGGGGGTTCACGTCCACTACTTGGGCACGACAGCCGGGTGATGGCGGTGTTGGAGAGCTTCCACCAAATGGTGACGCTGATACATCATCATCTTGCGATAACTGTTGTTGTTGCTGTGATAGCCGTGGTTCATAAGAGTTGTCCATGTCAATGGAGAAGTCTGGGTCGTCAACATTTTCTGAATTTCTATTGAGGAGATAAAAATGAATGCTGCAACTCGAGAGGTATCAGTCTGTTATGTGTTGTTGGTAAGTTGTACGGGAGAGTGCTGATCAAAAGGATTAGAGACTGTACGGACTGTGCAATTGGAGAGGAACAGTGTGGCTTTAGGAGTGGTAGAGGGTGTACCGATCAGATATTTGCAGTGAGACAGGTATGTGAGAAGTCCCTTGCTAAAGGAAAGGATGTGTTCTGGGCATTCATGGATCTGGAGAAGGCATACGACAGAATTGACAGGAAAGCGCTGTGGAGGGTGTTGCATTTGTATGAAGTGGGCGGACATCTGTTGAAAGCAGTGCTGAGTTTCTATGCTGACAGCCGTGCATGTGTCAGAGTGGGGAGCGAGGTGAGTGATTGGTTCACAGTGAAAGTGGGACTGAGACAAGGCTGCGTGATGTCTCCCTGGCT
>SDVV010013195.1:0-15192 GCA_016164225.1 Gammarus roeselii | reverse complement strand
AATACACAACTTCAAACATAGCAGGTCCTGAAAAAAAAATCCGAAGTACCATACCTAAGCACCATGACCTACTAACTATTAGCTAGCCCATAACATTCCATTAGCTATTACATTTGACTCTCCAAGTTCAATAAGGAAGTTCCTTGTACCCAGCTGGACATGAACCAGAACATAGACTAAGAACCATACAAGTAATTGGTAACTACTCACCGCATAAACCACACCATATAATTGACAGCTGTAAATGAATGCACTGATGAATATCTCAAATGATGAAACGCAACATGATGGATTCCAGGTGTGTCCAATCTCATAACAGGTGTGCTTAATAACTTTGCTGTACACATTTGGCATGGCAAACCTAACAGATCATCCCTAGTACAAACTGAAAAAGATGAAGTAACATTCAATGAAGTGGTTCAGGCTTGCTGGTTATTTTTTTAGTTTTGGCTTAAATGATACCAGAGTTGAGCTGACAAACTTACAGAATTACATACCCTCTCTCATAATACAGACCAACTCTCTGGAATCTTTACCATTCTCTCCCTTCCTTTTCTCCTTTGGAGAGCAGGTCTTCCTTAATTCTTTCTTGATCTCAGGAGTTGAATGAAATTGTCAGTAGCAAAGACCTTTGAAAACATAGATTATGGTAGCCAAGGTTATTGACCAAGTAGATCACAGAATGCTGTTATCAAAATTACACAATGCTGGTATCCAAGAAAATGTTCATGAATGGATCAAACTTTTCTCGAAGGCAAAACTCAAAGTGTGGTAGTAAATAAGGAAACCTCTGCACCAGTGAAAGTCTTCAGTGTTGTAGTATGGTTACCAAAGGCACTGTGCTTGTCTCTCTACTTTTCTAAGTTATTGCTAACAACCTGAGCATAAAACGGTCCAGTCAAGTCACAAACTGAAATACGCAGGGACATCAGCACAAACTCTTGATGCCCCCTTGCTAAGTGGGTGTGGCAAGGAGGTTTTTCAATGTTCGCTGATGTGGTGCAGTGTGATTCACTTCGCGGCTTCAAGAGGGCCCTGGCGGAGGAATTAGGGGCAGTGTTGTATGAGTTTTGCTTGACTCAATTTGATGTGATTTTGTGGCTTTGTTTGTGTTGCAACAGTTGTGAGCAGTTGTTGACTGTCTTCATTGTTTTGTTTTCTTCGGACCTATTGAGCACATTCCGACCAGCGTCCTGCTGCAGTGCTTGACCCGTGCTGTTCTTTTTGATTGCTGGCGCGCTGAGGTGTACTGCCCCCCATGACTGCGTGCTCTGTTGGCGGGGCTGTGGGGGCTGCAAAGGTGAGATACAAAGGTGAGATTAGGATATGGAATGAGCTGCCTGCTGCTGTTGTAGAGTCAGCTACCATTTCTGCTTTCAAGGCAGGGTTGACGGAGTTTATGGGGAATAGGTTGTTCAAGTGCTAGGGTCTTGCATTCCCAGTCGTGTTGGCAAGTCTGTGGTGTAACTCGTCCTGTTGTTTGTTTCTGTTCTTCTTATATATGTGTGTGTATTTGGTTCAGTAGTTTTCTGCGAGGTTGTAGTTGAGCTTTGGGTTTGTTCTCTGGAAGCCAATAGTGCTCATCAGTTCCAGCATTTTCCCATTGTTGTTCTGCAGAGTTGTTGTAGGTGCTGGTTTGCATAGCTGTGCTGGCCTTTCCTGGCTTGGTGCACCTGACGACTGGGTATGCAGAGCCCTCTGGGGGCTGCAAAGGTAAGAATCAATAAACAAAGGTAAGAACCTGCTTTGCAGATGGCACCCAGTAGCTACTAGGCAAAGTGAAGGACGTACAAGACCCAAAAAAATGTTCAGAGATACTAAGATACAGAAAAAAATCTGATCTAAAAGCAGGGTCATTATACTATTCTAGTGTAGCCAGATGCATAGCATGCTGTCTCCATTTGGTCTTGCATAAAATACAGACTGGTATAATTAGGGCAGATGGTAAATAGGCAAAATACCAAGTTAATTACTTTACATTATTAATTACTTGTTGATAGTAAAAAGAAGTACCAGTGTTGGGATAAACATTAATTTAAAATTTGCAAACGTTTTGGAATCAGAAAATTCCATCTTCAGTGCATTAAAATTCTAAAACATAGACAAGAAATACAGTGATCATTGGACAGCATAAAATGTAATAATGTTAAATATTATTTTCAATAAACTAAACATCAATAAAAAAATCGTAATCATTTAGTAGCTATATTAATGTGGATGAAGAAGATCATGGGAACTGAATGAGAAGAACTAAACCAAATTTCTGAGCGCAATAACATGGAAAAAAAATCAATTTTGTAACTACCTAAGTAATGATATTCAATGGTACTGCAAGTTTATTTTGATTTTAGGAGAGGGGGCTCTTACCATACATGAATGGATTCCAAAATTTGAAGATCTAATTCATGGATAACAGATGATATAATAGAGAAATTTTCCAATTTGAACAGGTGATTTTGATCAAAACAGTGGTTTTGGATCGACTAGTTTGGTAGTTGAGTGAGAAGTGAATTAGTTTGAAAAGATATGCCGTGGTGTTGAGATGTCCGCACAAACATTTGAAATGTTGTACTTCCAATGTACACATGTCACTGCTGGCAGCAGTGACATGTGTACTTATGAATCTCAGAAGATCTCATCATCACATCAGGTTGGTACTTCCTCTTCAACATTTAGCCTAAAGTAAAATTATTTCTGAAGCAAAACATGGGTTTCAGTTGTGGATAGAATTTCTGAACCATGGCCAAAACTTTGGATTTCAATTTATTAGTTTGAAACATCATGTACAGTAACTGGATGTAGCAAGTTTGATGGTCAACTTTCTGTGTAATTTTGTTGTCCGTCTCCCTAATTTTACCAAGCACCCTCTACGCAACTGAGTCGAATAACAGAATCGAAAAGTAATTCTTGGTAAAGTATGATTTCAAAAGACATATTTCTTGATGAAAGAGGTGATAACTAGAACATAGATGGTAAGCTCTAAAACCACAGTAAAAATACCGGAGAGTTTATATTGTTGCATTATATTACTAAAATAATTTGTGCTCAGACCCTAATGTGGTGGTTGTGCACCTAGTTGATTTGACTTGTGGATTATGACTGTTTATCGGCCTCTTTCTTGAATAATTTTTGGGAAATACCGGCTTGATGGACTTTATACTGAACTTTTGCCCTGGCAAGGAGATGATCATTGCAGGTGATTTTAATTTACCAACAATTGACTCGTCCTTGGACCTTAATGGAGGCTACAACCGGCCAATTGACATGCAATTTTTAGACTGTTTCTCATCTCTTGGATTTTTGCAGTGGGTAAGAGAGCTTACTTTTTTACTCTCTGACAATATACTGGATCTTCTTCTTACATCTGAGGATGATCGTGTTGGTGAGGTGTTTGTGTTGCTGCCGCTGCCTTGCTGCCAGCATTCTCCTGTTGTGTTGGAGTATATCTTCAGTGGGGGGGGCTGGAGCGGGTGGTTGTGGGGGAGAGACGTATTTGGCACAAGGGGAATTATGGCAGAATTTTGGAGGCTCTGTCTCAGATTGACTGGGGGCTAGAATTTACCTTTTCTTTGGTGTGTGAAGAATTTTCCTTTCTTCAGTCTGTCTTGTTGTTTCTCATTGATAATTTCATACCTCTCATTCCTGTTCGTTCTGGCCCCCCATGGGCTATGAGGGCGCCCCCTGCTCTTGCTCGAGAGAGATCAGAGGCATGACTTGCATACAAGCGGGTCAGAGGGGCAGAGGGTTGCAACTTAGCCAGTGCTCTTGAATGATTACACATATTTAGTGAGCTGAATAGGCACTATAGGAAACTTTTCCATTGACTCCAGGAAGAATTACAAGTCTAATTTACTTAACAGGCCTGATAACCCTAAGCTGTTTCATGCTTATGTGAGAAATAAAAAGATTGGTCGTCCAGCTGTGGGTCCTCTCCGCTTGCTGACGGGTGAGATAGTGCAGGATCCTGGTAGGATGTGCAAAGACTTTGCTGCTTCTTTTCTGGGAGTCTTTGTTAGTGCAGCTCCAACCCACCCAGCCCCTTTCCAGTTCTTTGCGGGGAGTTTGGCAAATGTTGACTTTCCTAGGTTGAAGGTCCAGCGTGTCCTTTCCGCTCTTGATCCCAGTTCCAGTGTGGGTCCAGATGGTCTCCATCCACATCTGCTAAGGAACTGTGCTGTTGAGCTCTCCCTCCCTATTTGTTTGATTTTTCAAAAGTCATTGAGGACGGGAATGGTCCCTGAAGCCTGGAGCAAATCGTTGGTTGTACCAATATTCAAGGCCAAGTCCCACACTGATCCTCTGAATTACAGGCCTGTGAGCTTGACATCAGTTTGCTGTAAATCAATGGAGAGAATGGTTGTATCACGGTTGACTGAGTATCTTGAGAGCAATAATATTCTATCACCTCATCAGTATGGTTTTCGGAGGGGCCGTAGCACTGAGGACCAATTGCTGTTGACCTATGATGTTGGAAGGTGGATTGATGAGGAATGTATTGTGGATGTTGTGATGCTGGATTTCTCAAAGGCATTTGATATGGTGATTCATGCTGTGCTCCTGTCCAAATTGGAATCCTTAGGCGTTTGTAATTTTTTACTAGCCTGGATCTTTGCATTCCTCTCTGGCAGAGTGATGAGCGTTTGTGTGAATGGCAGTGTGAGCAGCTTAGTTGCTGTGACAAGTGGTGTGCCTCAGGGTTCTGTCCTTGGGCCGCTGTTGTTCCTGATTTATATTAATCACATCTCTAGTGGTCTCTCATGCAAGTTCAAGGCATTTGCTGATGATGACTACAAGTTGTACTTGAGATACTCGCGCAAGGACACTGAGTCTGCCGCTCAAGGTGTCCTATCACTGCAAAATGGGTTGGATGCAGTTGACTCTGTTGCACGGTCATGGAACCTTGGACTGAATCCAGATAAGTGTGCTGTGCTGCGGTTTTTCAGAGGTCGTATTGATTTTGAGGCTTTAGTTCCAGCTAACCAGTACGTCCTGCAGGGCAGAGTGTTGAAAGGCTGGTGGGTTGGCCAACTGTTTGTTGAGATCAACTGTTTGCAGGTCGCGAGAATTTATGCTGTCCCTATATGTTTTGCATATTAGTCCCCTTATTGAGTATGCATCCTGCGTTTGGAACACTGGATATTGTGGGGACTGCAGGCTGCTGGAGTCTGTCCAAAGGAGATTGACTAAATATATTGATGGACTTTCTGGCATGGACTAAGGTGATCGTTTGAGGAGCCTGGATTTGTTTTCCATCAAGGGCTGGCTTCTTAGGGCAGACCTGATCAAATATTGGAAAATTTTGCATGGAAACTCAGAGGATTTGCTAACCATTTTTTCTTTGGCTACAAGAGTTGGTACTAGAGGTCATGGGTTGAAGCTGGCGTTTCCTCCTCGTTCCTCTGATGTCTGCAGTAGGTCCTTCAGTGTGAGATGTGTTGGTGTGTGGAATGGCTTGCCTGCTGACATAGTGCAGTTGACACATATCACTTGCTATAAGCAAGTTCTTGCTGATCTGATGTACAAGGAATTTTTAGATTTTGACTAGGCTGATGAAGTTCAATTTATTTGTAGGGATGCGTGTGTAAGCATGTATGTATTTTTTTTTTTTATATATGTACATGTGTGTATATATGTATATATGTATGTGTACGTTTTATATTGTGACCATGTAAGCGATGGCGAAATGCCCACCCAAGCTGTTCAAGTGGCAAGGTCATGGAGCCTGCCAAACCAACACCAACTCCGCACACACCAACCCGGGTTATGACCACTGGGATCAGGCTCACCTGGGCTATAGAATAAAACCGGGCACCCCGGGCGTGCCGCTCTCTGACTGGCATTCCGTTACAGGCTTTTCCACCCCTGGGTATCTGTCGGGCTGTGCCGCAGCACCCGTACTGGCTTCACTGCCTAAAATAGCCACCCCTCTCCAGGGTGTCCTCTGGGTTCAATTCCGGGTCTGGCAAACGCAGAGCAGTGCCGTCACACAGGTCTCCCACTTCAAGGCCACATCACAGACATGGGCAACACCCAACCCAGGACCTTGGATAGTGGAGGATTCACCTTGGCGCTCTCTCACCCTTTATACCAACTGGAGACGGTTCCTGATCAGCTAGGCTGACTCAGAAGTGGGGTTCAAGGCCCAGGCTACTGAAGATGAACATGCAGACATTGGGCCATAAGTTGGCCAGTAGATGAATACCTGAACATCCCCAGACCCCAGCGCGCCCCACCCCATCTCCAGTCTAGTCTGGAGAGCAGCCAAGGGAGCCACGCTCACAACCAACATAACTGCTGTATGATCAGTTGCCTGAAGCACAAATTTCCAGTTCTTTCCGCTCCATTGTTTTGCCGGTCTTTGCAGTCTGGCGTGCTGTGGCATTTGTGCCTCCTGTCATGCTCTGCACTCTGGCCTTGCTGGGGTGTGATGTGGTCTTGAGGCAACCAAGGTGAGAAACCTGACCTTGGAAGTGACCATCTTCCTGTACTCCTCTCTTCTCCTAATTGCACCTATCCACGCCTTCCTTTTTGCTCTTGTTGGAACCTCAACAATGTGCCTGCCACAATATGGGATGCATGGGCAGCAGATTTGGCCTCCTCATGCATTGAAAGGTCAGATGCTGCAACAACAGCATACAGTTCTTTTGAAACTGTGGTTCTCAACACTGCAAAGAAATATTTTCCCTTTAGATCCTCTTCTACCCCAAGGCGTCCAGGGAATCCCTGGTGGAATGCAACTTGCAAGCAGGCTGTCAACAATTGCCCCCTATTTCTGGGGGCAACAACTTAGCTCCTTGGGCTCACCACTGGGGTCTACTCATCAACTCCCAAAAGTCAGGTACTTCATTTTTTACCCTTAAATGCTCAATTCTCACTTGTCCACTACTTAACATTTCTGGTGTACTCATCCTATATTCCCAGCACCAAAAACTGCTTGGCATAATATTTGACTCTCATTGTTTGACTTGGCGTCCGTACATTGACTTCCTGCGAATCCGTTGTCAAGAGCGGCTCAACATAATGCGGGTGCTTGCTGGATCAGGGTTTAGGGGCTCGCGTCTTTAACTTCTAATATTCTATCTGGCATATATCAGAGGTCTTACTGACTTAGGTCTAATCCTTTACTCGTCTGCCTCTCCCTCTATTCATGCTTGACTTGATGTGATTCACTCAACAGCTGCTAGTCTTCTCATTGGCACTTGGCGCTCTACCCTTTTAGCCTCTCTCTACTGTGAAGCTAGACTATTACCACCTGATTTATACCGTGAGGAAGGCTGTGGCTGGTTCCTTCTCCAGCTTCTTTTCCGTCCTGCTGATCATCCATTCCATGCCAGTTTGCACAATTTGGCAGGCAGCGTACGCAAACATTGATAAAAATGTGATGCGCACATGAAATTTTGAGATGGAGCACACATGAAGACACCTCTCAAAATATCACACGCATAAACAGAACATTACACGTGAACAATTTTTCCAAAATATTTGTTGTGCTAAAATTTCCTGCACGCATTTTCCTCCATAGAATTTTAATTCAAGCTGACACCCAGATTCCTAGCCACTGCGCATCACAATCATTAAAAAACTACTAATTTCCGTGACCGAACAGTCCGGATTGTCATGGTTACGAAGAGAAACGAACATAAAAAAATATTGCATTTTTTATGCGGTAGAATAAAAAATTGACGATTCACACCACAACAAGCAATATCAGTCAAGACAAAGCGCATCAGCGTTTGGTATGAATGCAACAATCGCTAAACTGTAATATTGAATTACACCCTGCATGGTTCAAACAACAATTTAACATTACTGCATTTGACAATAGATGAAAACAAACACCAACATCACACACGTTATGTAAACAAGTTTGCTGCAACATTCATGGAAAAGACAGGCGAGTGAAAGTGCAAAATTTAGCATTGATAGTAATGGCAATTTTTAATATGAACTGACAGGTATTGCTAATTATAATTTATAACTACCATAAGAAAGAGTATCATCTAAATGTTACATTCTGTTGTGTATGACGCCTGGTTGGTGGAAGACGCTTACGTCTATTTGCGGTCATCTCAAACTCTACACATATGTAATTTTGCAGTCTGTTTCGCAGCGCTCGCACCTCTAGCTCTCTATTTTTTATATATTTGTCAGTGTCTCTGACAGTGGCGCACCTAACTCCACAAACATACTCTGCAAGAGCACGCAAAGGTCTAGATATGCCGATCTCAGCTTTTGAGGCGCACGGCTGGTTTGGTTCATGAAATTCAGCAACAAAAACGCACGTGATGTTCTCAACCCTGTGCCCAATCGTGCAATCTGGATTCCGTGCTCTTCTACGCCGCAACCATTTCCTCACGGCTCACCTCAATCCCCTTCACAGGTCCCCATCACGGTACCTCTCTTCTATACAGAGCATTGCGTCTGTTCTTATTCTGTGAAGTCTGGTTTGGAAAAGCAGACTGGTGATTTTTCCACCACAATGTTGAGGCCATTGTCTCACATGAGGGGGTTCCAGTAACCCTGAGCAATTTCAGTTAAATTCTCAATTAGAGCCCAAATAATGATTATTACTCATTATTTATATTGCACTTCAGGTTTTATTAATTATCATTGTTCATTTCACTCATTTTCGGCGATATTTATTATATTAATTATTTATTCGATTTTCATGATGGAAGGGGCGTGGCCAGTTGGCTATATAGAGATGCACTTGTGGGTGAACCAGCAGTCGATCTAGAGCCGTCCTTGAAAGAGGTCAGCCCATGCCTCTGTCGGCTCCTTCCGTTGCTCCTTACTTATTATCTTCATTGCTAAGTAACTCTACGTTCGCCATACCGCTCTTCTGTTATGATTCGGTACCGCCAGTGACCGAATATTGTGTGCGTTACTAGCGCGGTGAACCCTGTATTCAAAGTGTAGCTTTGAAGTGCTTTTTCTGAACTGAGTTTTATTGAACATAAAGTGGTGCTTATTAATCTGGATTTTAACCTATTTTTATATTGAAACCTGGTGTGTGGCGTTTTGTGAGAGTTGTTGTGTGGTCCTGTACTCCGGTTGACCCACCGAGCCTATACTGGCCTGGACGGCCTGCCGCCTCTGTGACTATCCTGACTACGAGCGGTAATGGGGTCACCGGGTCAAGAAGTGCAGTCACCCACAATTTCATAGCTTCACTCTCTGTCCCTCTTCCCCTCGGGAAATTTTCTCTGTCCTCCCTCCCTGGTTCCCTTATCTGTCAATTACCCTCACCACCCTCCCCACGGCTGCCATAGATGTAGTAGAATATAGTGCTCTAGCACTCTTTGCAGACCTCTGTTCCTCTTCCTACCCCGATTATCTCGCTATCTACACTGGTGGCTCAGTGATGGGCAAAAAGGCAACCTGTGTTGTGGTGGGTGTGGCTGCTCCTCATAGTGATTCAAAGTTATCCTACAACTTTCTTGCAGGTCACACAATTCTTGTTGCTGAACTCTAATGGATCCTGCAAGCACTGATCTTTCTATCCTCACAGCAGGCTACCTCCCCTAATGTAATTTTCACCGACAGCGGTAACTGTCATTCAGATAAAATGGTATATCATTTCTTTTTTGTCTGCTCCCACTACCTTGCTGCTCGGCGCCATCTGCTTGTCAGCCTGCATGCTCAGGGGCACTTAGCACCTAGTCTCTCTTTACTTCTCAGTGGCCAACCCGGTGATCCTGCTGCCACTCTTCTCATTTTCAAGGTTGTGGAAGCATACATTGGCTCCACGCACCGCTTCGACCGGCCGTGAGGTCGCGCACTCCGCCATAACTGGTCTCTGATTAAATTGACTCCGGTCAAGAAGCCCCGTGAAGAAGAGAAGTTACAAGTTACAGTTGTAGTCCAGGCTATGGAGGTATAATTATTCCTCCTTAGTCTAATGCGTTTTTGAAGGAGGTTGTGAACCAGCTGTTATGAGCTATCCCATGGTATACAATTTATTGAGGATTATAAGTGATATTCTTAGCCAGTACCTTTATGGTGTTAATTATTTATATTATTACAATGCCAAAGATCCTGATGCTACTGATTGTCTTCAGGTCAACTATTGTTTATTGTAAATGAATATATGATGTTGAGGTATTGTCTTGTGAGGTTATCAGCTAACTTATCCTTAGTGAGCTAAGTCAATATTGAGTTGTAGGGAATCTATTTTGCGTTATCGTGTGCATGGCCTATTGTTGCGGTAGTAATATATTCTGACATGATCGATTGTTACAGATTTTTTTTTTGGAATGTTCATTTGTATACATGGGTCAAATGACTTTAAAGTTTACAAGAGGAAGTTGGTTCCTTGTAAAAGTAGAACTCAGCTGTCACTCGCAATCTCATTATAAAATTTCCATGCATATTTAGTAATACATGCGTTTAAATTAAAAATGACAATTGACAGATAAACAATCTTAGAAGGTACAGGAAATTCCCTACGGAACAAAGTAAAAAGTCACAACAGTGTGAAGTTGGAATGACAATTTCAACCCACTAAAACCTCTCCTGTTGCCTTAAGTTACAAGAGGACAATATGCTAGTGGCATTCCCGCACTGCACCGCCAAGCTCAGACATTGCCGGAACCAGGCGATGGCCGAGGTTTTGTATAATCTTGGATGTAGTTTCACTGTAGCTACCTGCGGTTTCTATAGCAATAGGCTCGAACTGAAAATGCCTGGCAAGGTCCCTATATTTAACTCTCTTGCGGCGCTCAGCTTTGCCAGCAGCTGATCCCAAAGCCACCACTGCACTATTATTATGGTAAGTCTCCGCAAATGTGTTTACGCTCGTGTTATCCCAGCAGAGACTCTTGCTATTTCGGAAATGGAATGTAGTGATGCAATAATGGCGCCGGCCATCTCTTCTATCTGTATCAACGGAATTTGTGTCTTAACGCTCCCGTGCCACATAACTGGAACATTCAACTAGTCCATGTTCATTTTATTCAACAAAAATCATGCTTTTACTGACAATAAAACCTTATAAGAGGTCACATACAGATCAGTGTTTTACCGAATGATACCGCTTTTATTGTTAAAAAAAAAATTTTGATGTTTTTTTTTTTTCTGGAAATAAACGCTTATAAGAAAGTGTTAATAAACAACTCGGAAATTGAAGTTGTTCCCGTGCCGAGTACTGACTGCAACAAATAGTTTCTGTGGCTCATGTTCGGGTGGCTGTCGTTTGTGTGCGTCCTGTGCTGATAGCAGCTGGTGTCGGGAATTTGTGTTTTGATGCTCCCGTGTGTCGACCATGCCTGGGACTGACTTCAAGCCGTAAGACTTCATCTTCGCCAAGGTCAAGGGTTATCCTCATTGGCCTGGAAGGATTGAGCCATTTGAACCTGAGCCCAATGGTGGACCTCCCAAGAGACACCCTATTATTTTCTATGGCACCAGAGAAACAGGAAACCTCAAGGCAGAGGACTTGTTCCCATACCACAAGAACAAAGAACGTTTTGGCAAGCCACAGAATTGCAAGCTCTTCAATGTGGGTCTCTGGGAGATTGAGAACAATCCAGACGGGGACCCAAACATTGTGGATGTGTCTTCCCGGGGTTCAAGCTTGCCTGGAGGCAGACAGAACGAATTTTATCCTGGCTCACCTGGTGCTGCGTGTGGCCGCGGTAATGACTCCGTGTTTTCCCTCATCGAGTTAATGGATGCTGCGGGGGATGACGAGGATCTACATTGCTTGCCTTTGCAGCCGTCCGGTAGTGTCTACGGTGCTTGTGTGTGATGAGCAGATGCTGGGGGGCCTGGTGCATCTAGGCGTGTCAGTGTTGGGGGCACCCTGTTCACTCCGGTGGTTCTGGTGTTGGTGCACGCTGTTCCTTCTGTGACCGAATCGTTGGTGGCGTCTCGATTGGATGTTTCTTGGGTGGATGTAAGTTTCATGCAAAACCCGCATGTGTTGGGATTGACAGGTGCGTCATTGATTGTGTGTGTAGTGAGGGAGGGAATGCTGTGAAGTATTTTTGCTGCAAGAGTGGGTCCGGGGTGGTGTCTGGTGGTGGAAGTAAGTCGGATCTTCTATCAGCATTTGATCAGATGCTTGCTGCTGTGGGATCGATCTCTAGAGGGCTGTCTGAAGTGTCTGAGAGGTTGGATGCAATGTCTGCTGCAGGAGGTGTTTTTGCTGTCGTGAGGGGTGCTGTTTGTGAGGGAGGTGAAGTTGATGATTGAGGAGAGAGTAGCTAGGTCTGCTGTTGTGTGTGGTGGAGTCAGTGGCGGCCTATCTGCAGAAGATGTGATGGGTATAACTGAGGAGAGAGTGTCCAGTTTGGTGAATGGTGGGGTGGTGCGTACAGAGCTGAGAGAGCTGGATGATCGGAAGCGTCGTAGAAGGTATGTTGTTTTGAGAGGCTTTGAATCCAGTGATGCTGAGGTGGTGAAAAGAATGTTTGATAGGATTTGTGGAGTTCTGAATGTGGGCATGATTGAACTGAGTGACATGAAGTGTCTGAATGATAATGGCTTATTAAGAGCATGTGTTGAAAATGATGAGCAGAGGTATGCATTGCTGAATGCTTCAAAGGGGATGATGCATGTTGATGAGTTTAAATCTGTGTATGTTCAGAGAGACCTGACCTACCGTGAGCGTCAGGAATTGATTGCTAGAAGAACAGGACTCTCCTCGGGGAGGCGGTGGTGGTGGCAGCCGGAAGGGCGATGGCCGTGGGGGCCACGGTGGCGGACTGATGTTGGTGGTAACCGGAGGGGTCTTTGTGGTGGTGCTGGTTGTAGCGTTGTTGGCGTTCTTGGTGGTGCTGACGGCCTTGGCCTTCCGACTGGCCGCGGTGTTGGCGGTCGTGGTGGTGCTGATGGTCGGGGTGTCGCTGGCGGTCGTGGTGTTGACGGCGGCGCTGTTGCTGGCGGTCGTGGGCTTGCTGGTGTCGGTCGTGGTGTTGCTGATGGCGGTCGTGGTGTTGCTGGTGGTCGAGGGGGTGAGGGTTTGCGCGGTGGTTTCGGTGAGCGCGGTGGTGCTGAGGTGCGCGGGGGCCCTGGTGGTCGTGGCGTTGGTGATGCTGTTGGACGTGGCGGTGGGGTTGCTGGCGACACTTTGTCCGGTTTTGGTGGTCCTGTTGGTGGGGGGTGGTGGTTCTGTGGTTGCTTGAGGGGGCGAGGTGCATCATTTTACTTTGAAGTTTGGACAGGTGATTGTAAATTCTCTCATGAACAAGATGTATTGCTTGGTTGATTTGGCCGG
The DNA here is from genome assembly GCA_016164225.1 of Gammarus roeselii. NCBI lineage: Eukaryota > Metazoa > Arthropoda > Malacostraca > Amphipoda > Gammaridae > Gammarus > Gammarus roeselii. The sequence goes on along the minus strand of SDVV010013195.1, from coordinate 1,973 downwards.
GTTCTGCGCCTGGGATGTTATTGCTGTGAGCGAGACTTGGCTCGCTGCTTCGGTTCCTTTGTCCTTCGTTTCGTTGGAGGGTTTTGATGTTGTCAGTGTTGATACTGACAGCGCTGTTCGCTAGCATGGAGTTTGCTTGTTTGTGAGGAGGGGGGTTCATTTTGTTGAACGCGACCTTGAGTGCCCTAATGTTGCTGTGTGGGTGCCTGCACTTCTTGACCCGGCGACCCGACTACCGCTCGTAGTCAGGATGGTCACAGAGGCGGCAGGCCGTCCAGGCCAGTATAGGCTCGGTGGTTCAACCGGGGTACAGGACCACACAATAACTCCCACAAAACGCCACAAACCAGGTTTCAATATAAATAGTGTAAAAAACTGACAAATATGCCCCACTTTATATACAATATAACTCAGTTCAGAAAAGCACTTCAAAGCTACACTTTGAATACAGGGTTCACCGCGCTAGTAACGCACACAATATTCAGTCACTGGCGGTACCGAATCATAACCGAAGAGCGGTATGGCGAACGTAGAGTGACGGAGCAATGAAGATAATAAGTATGGAGCGACGGAAGGAGCCGGCAGAGGCATGGGCTGACCTCTTTCAGGGACGGCTCTAGATCAACTGCCGGTTCAGTCACAGAAATTAGTAGTTCTTCAGTGATGGTGATGCGCAGTGGTTAGGAATCTCGGTGTCAGCTTGAATTAATAAGCTATGGAGAAGAATGCGTGCATGAAATTTTAGCACAACAAATATTTTGGAAAAATTGATTATGTGCGATGTACTGTCTCTGCGTGCGATATTTCAAAAGGTGTCTTCACATGCGCTTCATCTCAAGATTTCATGTGCGCATCACATATTTCTTATCAATGTTTGCGTGCGCTGCTTGCCAAATTGTGCAAACTGGTGTCTGGGTGTTGACTGTCTACCGTCCCCCATCTTATGATGAGGCTCGCAATTCTCGGCTCATTCAGCTGATCTTGACCTTCTGTGCTGACCGTGAGGTGGTGGTTTTGGGCGACTTCAACCTGCCCTCCTTGGCTTGGCCTTTTGAGAATGTTCTTGATGTATACGTACGCCCAGTGGATATGTCTTTTTTGGACTGTTTTCTCTCTGTTGGTTCGACACGGTGGGTGACTGAGAGCACTTTCTTGCAGTTGGTTCATTTTGGACCTTTTCCTGACATCCAAGTTGGATAGGGTGGGTAGTGTTGAGGTGCTCTCGCCGTTTCCTCCTTGTATGCACTCTTGTTGTGTGCGACTATCTTTTCCATGTGGAACTGGAGCAAGATGTTGACTTTTTTCAAGGAGGAAGGTACCTCTGGCATACGGGAAACTATGATGCCATATTGAGGTCCCTGTTTGATATTGATTGGCAGTTTGAATTTATGGACTTGTCGGTCAACAGTTGTTTTGTGCACCTGATGTCCATTCTGATGGGATTGGTTGATCTACATGTTCCAGTTCATAATGGAGCCCAGTCTGTGCCATGGTCTGTTCATCCACCTCGGCGGTTGATGCGAGAGAGATCTCTTGCTTGGCAGGACTTCAAGCGCGTGAGAGCTTCCTTTGGTAGAGGGATCCTTGTTTAGTACTGGCAATGGGTGTATTTAACGCCTTGAACCATCAGTATAGAACCTTTGCTATCCAGAGTCATGCTCAATATGAGGAGCATCTCATGGATCGATTTTGCGAGTGTCCAAAGCTCATTCAGTCATACATCCGCAAAAAAAAAAAGGGTCGTTTGTCGGTTGGTCCTCTTTACGCTGCTGGTGGTGGGTATGTTGACTGCCCCCAGGTCATGAGTGAAACTTTTGCTGATGCATTTGCTTCCGTTTTTGTTGTTGATGCTCCTCCTAATCCAGCTCCCAATCAGGTCTTTCATGGAGGGATGCCTGATCCAGTTGTCACTCATGCTCAGGTGCTTAGCGTGTTGTTGGCTCTAGACGCTTTGTCGGCAATGGGGCCTGATG
>SDVV010013194.1:0-15192 GCA_016164225.1 Gammarus roeselii | reverse complement strand
GGAGGGGAGGGGAGGAGAGGGGAGGGAGGTTAGGGATTCTATTGAATGTCAGCCACGTTAACACAATTTCTCAAAAATAACTGAAAGTTGGTAGCTTTAAATTTATCTTTATCAGTCGTGAAGTCAAACCAACATTGATTGAACCCCATGAATTTCCGTACTCCAACCCTCGTGTCCTTTTTATATACACTCGATTAGACAAATCATTTACATATCAGTTGTAGTAAGCCTTCGATTAGACCAATCATTTACATATCAGTTGTAGTAAGCCTTCGATTAGACCAATCATTTACATATCAGTTGTAGTAGCCTCGAACCACTCATACAATCGATGGTGAGGGGACAACTTTCTACTGTATCTGAGCTCCATCGCCCAGGCCATCAAAAGATGAATTACAAGAAGTTTAGTATTGTAAGTTTCCCTGCAGTGATTTTAAAAAGTATTATCCTCAACCCCCGCTTGATTCTACGAGTAGACTGTACATATAAGTGTTTTGTTCAGATCAAACATGACATGCCATCAAAGTTCTGTAACTGCTACTACCAGCCTCAGATAACGCAAACAAATCCACAGTCACTTCCATGGAAGAATGGGAAACAACTTCTTGGATGGTTGCGACATTGTCACAAAGTTAAATGTAATCCAATGATCAGAGTACAGAATTGAAGCAATCAACCATCTCCGGAATTGTAGGGCAAGCTTGGGCCAGTACCAGGCCGTTTTGTACTGTGAAAAACAGTTCATCTAAATGCTATTGATGCTGATCCCTCTCCTCTTATATTATTGAGACACATCCATATGTTTGTGGGCTAGATTTATTTCAGCGTCCAGTTCATATCGCTCGTTATGTAATATATTTGATATATTTAAATTTCAGTCGAAGCTTGTAATGGAACATGACAAAAAAATAAACTAGAAATTATTTTTTTCCGTTAACATCTTCTAACACTATTTTTTTATGCTTTGTTCAAAATGTCCTATCGTAACTGTATAATGCTTGGGCGTCTGTTTTGCGAATTCAATTTTGCATATAACTATATGATATTATTTTTCTCCCAAGGCCATGTCTCAATCCGAAATAAGCCCCTTCGTTACCTACAAATTCTGATAAAATTATTTTTGCCTACGAAGCAGTTTCTTTCACAGGTGCCGTTAAATTGGGTCGAGGAACGTATTTTAAGACCTGTTAATAAAACGATCGGGAAAGGCATGACCAGCTTGACTATGCTAAAATGCCACACTGCTGACCGCGATACACTGTTGACCGTGACACACTGCTGACCGCGCTACACTGTTGACCATGACACTGCTGACCGCACTACACTGTTGGCCGTGACACACTGCTGACCGCGCTACACTGTTGACCGTGACACACTGTTAACCGTGACACACTGTTGACCGTGACACATTATTAGCCATGCCACACTGCTGACCGCGCTAGACTGTTGACCGTGACACACTGCTGACCGTGACACACTATTAGCCATGCTACACTGTTGGCTGCGCTACACTGTTGACCGTGACACCACACTGTTGACCGTGACACACTGTTGACCGGGACACACTATTAGCCATGCTACACTGTTAGCCGTGTTACGCTGTTGACCGCATTACACTGTTAGCCGTGTTACGCTGTTCACCGCATTACACTGTTGGCCGTGTTACGCTGTTGACCACATTACACTGTTAGCCGTGTTACGCTGTTGACCGCCTTACACTGTTAGCCGTGTTAAGCTGTTGACCCCATTACACTGTTAGCCGTGTTACGCTGTTGACCGCATTACACAGTTAGCCGTGTTACGCTGTTGACCGCATTACACTGTTAGCCGTGTTACGCTGTTGACCGCATTACACTGTTGACCGCATTACACTGTTAGCCGTGTTACGCTGTTGACCGCCTTACACAGTTAGGCGTGTTACGCTGTTGACCGCATTACACTGTTAGCCGTGTTACGCTGTTGACCGCATTACACTGTTGACCGCATTACACTGTTAGCCGTGTTACGCTGTTGACCGCATTACACTGTTAGCCGTGTTACGCTGTTGACCGCCTTACACTGTTAGCCGTGTTACGCTGTTGACCGCCTTACACTGTTAGCCGTGTTACGTTGTTGACCACGTGTATAACAACCTTATCTGGTGCAACAATTAAGGACCGCAGCATTGCTTTCGATAGTAAGAACCATGACCTTATGGGAGCAAAACTACATAATTTCAAAGTTCGTTTTTAAAGTTGGATTAAAAGTTATATCTATGATACAAACGCCTAGTAGTTCTGAATACTCAATCGTCATCATCCAGTTCGCCTATTATAGGATTACCGCGACGGTCGCTTCTTGGAGCTTTGCTCTGCCTTATCCACCTTAATGACAATGTACACGAGCGATAGGTTGTCTTTTGTTCTTTCTGCAGACGATACTACAGTGAACTCGCTCGGAAAAAATCTCACAATTCTTCAACTAATATGAATAATCGATCGGTTCAGATTTAAACTGGATAGATCACGCGTTTTTTATCACGGTAAAACTATCCAAATCATGTGACATCCATTACAACATTTGAAGTTGTTTAACAACTTCATCAAAAAGTTTTTCGAACAACAGCCTTATATACTCTTTTTGACTTATTATGAACGTGTATGCTTCTGCCTACACAACAAACCTTTGACTTACCATTCATAGTCAAAAGCATGCCATTAGAAGACTCTTCCCATACTGTCTGACGTGACCACACTTTGCATCTCTTTTGCTTATGGGATATTCTCCCACTTTGTTACATCAATAACTATTTCGCTGAAGTGTTTGTTTGCAAGGCTTTCAATCGATTAACTTGCATTGATAACTATTATTTCTAAAGCAAAAAAACATCTTAATTTTTCGTAATAATAAAAGATTGGCAAATTCTCCGTAACACATCGACGTTCTCTCAATTGTTTTTTTAATGCAGAGCTGCTGAATCAGAAGAGGTACCTTCCCACGCAGACTAAAATTATACCTGTATAAACTTGTGCGTGCAGAAATTCATCACCTGTAATTTGCTCATGTACACTTTACCTTGTCAGCTGATCGTTATTTTTCAGTGTCAGTTCCTTTCCATTTTTTTTTTTAAGTTTCATATTCTCAGATTTCCTGTTATCGCGTACGTGTAGGAACCTGTTCAATTATCAGCCTCAATTTGATAGCTCATTGAAAGTTTTTTCTCCAACTCATATGTAACCTGTCATGTTATGTATGTCATAGGTTTTACAATTTGTTCTTCGTGAGTCAAATAAAACCTGAATATATGTAACGTAAAATCCCATGGCGGATATTTTATACTTTAACTTTTTTGTATTAAAGGTTGGTGTAAACAGAATATTGCAATGATTAGGTAAATGCTAGTTGAACTGACTCATTATGCTTATTTGTGTAGCAATCAGTAGTTCATTGAAACAATTTTTTTTCTCGACATCTTTAACAATATGGAATAAAAGTGTCCTCCAACAATATCCATTGATTGATGGGATGAAAACATATTTATTCAGCATCCTTAGTCATAAGATAATATTAAGTACATTCAAGTATCAAATGTTTTCTTCGGAACAGTTTACGATGTCGAAGACTCAGAACATATTATCCGTGTAGTGTGATATTTCAGGATTTTTTTAACCTGTCATAATACCTGAATAGAATTTAAATCCGTAAATAACCAGAAAACAGTTTTGGACACAAATACAGACACAAGGCCGAATCCTTCAGGAAAGGGGATGGCCGACGGCAAAGTGTACCCCACTCATGAGCAGCATCTGGTGCAGGCCTCAGCAACATCCGGTTCAGGCCTCATCAACATCCGGTGCAGGCATCAGCGACATCCAGTGCAGGCCTCAGCAACATCCGGTGCAGGCCTCAGCAACATTCGGTGCAGGCCTCAGCAACATCCGGTGCAGGCCTCAGCAACATCCGGTGCAGTGGCCGCAAACGCCACCCCACAACGAAATATCTCATACGACTAGAATCAGACATTCGACAGGCATTCATACAAGGGGAACATGGGGTTTCCAAATTTTTCAATGTTAAAAACGCATACCTTCAACGCAAAGACCTGTGAGGCCACCTACACGTTTTATCCACCAATCTCTGCAAAATCTTACCTCTGTCCCCCTCGTATCCGCAAGAAATGGGCATCTCTCCATGAAGCATCGTCAATTAACTGTTTAATACTCTGTCACCATGATATCCGCAAGAAATGGGCATTCCCCAGAGGAGCGTCCTCAGTGTTACTAACAACTGCCGAGCTAGCTGACATTTTTCCCCCTTGATGGAAGACTGCTTTCATCCCAATACGTGGACGACTTACAAATAAGCTGCAGACACCATAGCCTTTTACCAACAAAACACAAACTCCAGAAGTTTCTAAGCCCAGTCGGAAACTGGGCTTCCTTAAAAGGGTTCATTTTCGCCCTCTAGAACTACATGCATGCTTTTCCCTCATGTCCTCGGCCTATCCCGAAAACCAAGCCTAACGCTGAACAACACATTTCAACTGTACGAAGAAGCCGTTAAGTTCCTGGGTCTTGTGTGGGACCCTAAACTTCATAGGAAACCTCCCATTACATTCCTGGAGACCCGCTGCAGAAGGTCAGAGAGACTTATCCTCTCGGACACCTCCTTGAAATTCGGTGCAGACTTGGTCACCGGCATGACGATGCTCAGAACATTGATACGCTTACGCATGAACTATGGAGCTGTTGTTCGCCGTTCATCAGCCAAAACTACTCCCGAACCCGTTACGATCATCGCAAACAACGCTATGTGAATCACAACCGGCGCTTTCCTTTTCACTCCAATCGAATCTCTGAACGTCCTAGCTGACGAGTTTCCACTCCCGCTCCGGCGAGATAAACTCTCGCATCAATACTGTTCAAATACGAGAAGCCTAATTAACAACCAAGCCCTCAGCCATGTCACCAACATTTTCGATAAACGCCTCTGTGTGGCTAAGAGGAACATAGGCATGCCTACCATTCTCCGAAAGCGTGGACAACTTACTGACCTCGCTAAACATCAATCGCAAGGCTGTTAAGCCTGCATTCTCCAACTAAATTCCTAATACCAACACATTAACATAGATGATCAACCCACCGCAAGTTAACCTAGTATTACAAATATATGTGTCCCGTTGTTTCAAAGTGCTTACCCAAAAGTAACTACTCCAACCAATACATATCGCCAAGAACTTTTGAGACTTCTTGAGGAACAATATCCAGATTACCGCCATGTATATAAATATATACTGACGGCCTCGAAACCGCCGACGAACTGGGAGATGTCACTGGGAGATGTCACCATGCGCGGGGAAACCTTAAGTTTAACTTCCCTTCCACAGGAAACCTCCATTTTCTCTGCAGAACTGCCCGCACTCAAGTTGGCTATCCCAATTACAAAAAACAAACCGCCTTCCAAATACTTACTATTCTCGGACTGTCTGATTGCCCTTCAGTTCAAAACTTTGCACTATGAACACCTCACTCTACATAAAATGCATCACAATCTGTGTCCAGTGTCTGAGACCGGCCAAGCAGTCGAATTCTGCTGGATCCCTGCTAAACTGGCGTCAACCCATCCAGAACAATTCAACACCATACACTTCCGAGACTGGTTCCCTATAATCAACTCCCAAAAAACATCTCGATGGAATGACATTGTGCTTCATAGCCGCTCCGGCACAGCCATACTGTCTACATAATGATCAGGTGATGATGAAGCTATGTTTTGACAATACAATTCACTGGCCTATGGTCTTAGCGCTTTCGTAGCTCACTGTTGCCACCTCCAACATTAAAGGTCCCTGTATACAATAGCGAGCTGATAACAACAGCTGATCATCTAAACTGAACCAGCAATTAAGAAAGCTCGCTAAAGAGGTCACGGGGAAGTCTCCGGTGGTGTGCTGTAGGAGTGCAACGGGTTAGTTAGTATCACTCAATCCGTTATCTGTACACTATACGAATGTCACGTGTCCCAGACAGCGTTGGTGATCAGAAGCAAATATGCTTTCGAAAGGTTAAAGACTCCGTGCGGTCGAATTCGTCTTCGATTACTTGTGCCAAATATTTCGTTCATATAATCAGTACTGATTTTTGAAAATAATATGTGATGCTGAGCACACATTTTGGGATTCTGAAAAGAATCATGTTACATTTCATCCAGGAAACTTCCAAAAGCCTCGTCACGCAAGCATACAAGTGAAGAATTATATAAGCCTAAATTGGTATTTCACATATTATTGTCAACAAATTGAAATGTTAGAATAAATTTTGAGCCTCAAGACACTCACTTTTCATTGTGTGTTATTCCGTCCGTCAATGACGAGTCAAATTTGTTGCTCGGGGAAAAATGGCTTTTAAATGAAAAACACTACAAGTATGATCACATCCACCTGAACTCACACGGAATCTACATTTATGCATACATTCACATTAGTCAGACTGCAGGCACGCTCCTTACTGAAGATTTTAATAACTGAATACGTTGCTCTGTGTCACATCAACTTAAGTCAACTTAATCATTCATCATTTATTGAGCTCATTAAGTAGAATGTTTTAAATCAATCGAAGAAGAGCATGAATAAAAAGAACCTACGATATTGTATTGTTATCGGGATCGCAGTTTCGTCAAAAATGTGCCGATGCATTGGTATCGCTTCAGCTTCTTGCATATGTCGATATTTTGATATGGTATTAGCCAAAAAACTATTGATGTTCATCACTGAACGTGCGTTCAGATATCGGGATCCCTGATACAGCCAATGACCTGTTGATGAGGATTCTCGGACTGTTTATTGCTTCCTGGCCTTTATTATGGCCTCACCGCCATACTATCATGCTTCCTAGCCTTCCTTAATGCCACTTTGATTGTTTCTATGGTAGATTGGACCAACTAAAATCTCATTTTGAATGCCTCTATAACCTCTTATGCTGCTGTTATTCCTTCATGATATGCATCGAACGGCACTGGGGCTGTCTCTAATGATTTTAAATTACTTTCAATGCACGTAAACCAAAATTATGGAAACTTCAACTACTTCTAATGTCTGCTCATATCCTATGACATCGTTCGGTCAGATGACAACATAGAGGAGGACAGCTGCTGCAGCTACTGCAGCTGCGCCGTCTGACATGCTTCTACCAACCCAAAGCTCCGCAATGTATGAAATTCAATCAAAGTTTCTTCGGTTTCATTGAGTTAACGTTTTCAGACTTGGTTAACCTTTATCCTTGAAACATCATTGAGCAGGTTAGGTTGCGCAAAAAGTTCAACTTTCCTTATGTTCAACAGGAAGTAAATCTCATCTTTTGGCTAGCTCAAACAGTTGTTTGCTTAATGAAAAGTGGCCTCAATAGGCGACCATGCTTTCAATAAATGAAATAAGTGCAGGGCATGTGTGAGCGTCATTGGGCTTCTTGATCCCAAGTGTTTATGATGACAAAAACGATCTGTCTAGTTTCTTATGTTTTCCAACATTATTTCACATAAAATGAAAATATGAACAGTTTGCATGTCATTACTGTACACCTGGTAAACCCTGAGTAAATTGTAGAAACATTTTACAAATTGTCGTCCGGCTGTGACTAAATTGCATTGCAGATTTCTACATAATATTGATTAGACGCGCTCTGTCGAATATTTTTTTTTAAATTGGCCAATTTTTTGTATAAAACCTCTCCAGCAATCGAGCTCCTGAGATATGTTTTAGATTCTACATTATTCGGACATTGAAACTGAAATATTTTACTTGTTTATGAGGGAAGATAAAACGATGTCCTGGAAAGAGGTGAAGGTCGTGAGAAAGGAGGAGGGTAAAAGAGGAGCTGATGAACAATCTGAACGACCGGTTGTTGTTGGAGAGTGGTGTTGTACGGAAGAGGTGGGCCCAGTATTGGGAAGAATTGTTGAATGTTAAAAATAGAAAAAACTGACTTTATTGCTGTGGGTTGTGGTGGACGTAGCTGGCTTTGGCAGCGAGAACTGTGGCGGGCATTGCTAAGGAAGAATGCAGTAGGCGGTAAAGGAAACAAAGGCAGGGAAAGATCCTGGTTTGGACGGTGTTGCGACTGGACGCCTGAAGAGGGGAGGAGTAACGATAGTCAAATAGCTCGTGAAGTCAGTTAATCTGTGATTTGTGTCGAGCGTAGTGTCGAGTGAGTGGCGCAGTGCTTGTATTGTGCCGCTGTCTAAGGGCAAAGAAGACAAAAATGAACACAGCTACTCAAAAGGTATCAGTTTGCTGTCTCTTGTCGGTAAGTTATGCCAGAGAGTGCTAACCAAGAAGATTAGAGACCGTACAGATAGTGATAGGCGAGGAACAGGGTGGGCTTCAGAAGTGGTTGAGGTGGGCCGATCAATTTTTTTACGGTGAGACATTACATTGAGAAGTACCTTGCGAAAAGAAAGGATGTATTCTGGTCCCTCATAGATCTGGAAAAGGCCTTGAAAAGTGATGCGCTGTGGAGAGCGCGTCTCCTGTAAAGAGTGGAAGGAAACCTATTGAAGTCGGTTCGAAGATTCAATGTTGGCAGCAGAGCAAGTGGCAGAGTGAGGAGAGGAGTAAGTCCTTGTTTCCCTTCAAAAATGGAACTGAAACGAAGTTGCGTTATGTCTCCCTGGCTGTTCAATGTCTGCATAAATGATGTTGTCAGGGTGGTGAACCAAAGCTTAATAGGTTGAGATTTAGAATTAATAAAAGCGATAGGGCGGAGGAGGCAGTTGAGTAAATTTACTGTTTGTGGATGGCACGGTACCTATGGCGGAGTCGGAGGAGAAGCTGTGAGGGCTGGTGTCGGAGTTTGGTAAAGTGTGTGCAAGAAATAAGATGCGAGGTAACGTGGATAAAATTAAAGTAATGAAATGTTCGAGGAATGGTGACGTGAGCAGTATTACTGCTCACTAAATGAAGAGGTATTGGGGGATTTCAAGTGTCTTAATTACCTGGGATCTCATGTCAAGAAGACTGAGCTCGGGAAAACGGAGGAGAAATCAAAAAGAAAAGAAAAGCGTAAAGTGTTGGATGCACTGAAGAGTAAGGAAGCATAGAAAAGGGTTGGATGAACAAAGAGGGGCTGCGGCGTGTAATACTGATGTTGTTCGAATTAATACGGCGATGGTGAAGAAGTTAGAGGATGAGGATGGATGATGGGAGATTGGGAGATGGGTGATGAAAGCGTAGGTGAGTGGACGTTAAGCTTAGTGGTTCACTGAAGTTTGATGGATTTCAGGAAGGAGAGGCATCAGTGTGGATACTGCGAGAGAACGTGCAATGGAAAGGCATGAGTAGAGAATGGTTGTGATTGGATATATTTTTATGTGGCTCTGATGTTCTTTCCGTCCTTGGCTGGATGGGGTGTGGGGAGGGACTAGCAATTTTAACGCAGCGTTGGTAAACTAGTATAAGCTGTTGGGGTTTGCTGCTGACAGTGATCTCGGATCTCACTCATGATCCGATGGGTGTATTGCGAGTTCCTGGATCGACTCTTGATCTCTGAAAGGTTACGTTTGTTTTGCGTGTGAGTGCATGAGAGGAATGAGGTCACCTTGCCATCGGCAACAGTCCTTTCTGAGACACTCGGATTTGTGTCTGTATCTATTTGTGCGAATCTATTTTCTTGTGATGAGTTGATGACTCAAGTTTTCGATATAATTATCTCCATAGTGATAGATGTAATCTCTTACGTGATATTTGTTGCAATTGCTGAATGAATAAAATGGCGTGAAGGAGCTTGTTGCAAGCTTGTATGGTCCTTAAAGCTTCCCGTGCCGTGAGGGATGGACCATTTTCCAAAGAACTACAAACGCAACAAAAAAAAGTTCATGTGTAAATAGGTGTCAATAAATTATAAAGCTGGTCGAAAACCTTCAGCACAATATTCATTAGAAAAAGAGTTGTCAGTAGTTAACATTAGAATTGCTTCCCAATTGCACTCTGGATTGATGAGATACTGAAATATGCGTCCGTATTACCGTAGACTATGTAAGCTTTGTCCACTTTTAGCCAACTATTTGGAATTCAACGTCCATATCTGTGCGAAGACGTCCCGGTAAAATAATTCTTATCGACATGAGAAAACTGAGAAATTTCAAATTAACATAATTGGGAAAAAACATGAGCCTGCTATAAGTTTACAGGTTTAAGAAATTATTCGACTGTACTGATTCATCTTGGTAGATGGGACTCATATGTTGAGTTGGGAAAGTAGTCGTTTAGGAAATGAACCTAATGTGTTGAGTTGGTAAAGTAGTCATCTAAGTTGATTGAACCAATTGGTGGATAGGACTACGGCATTGAGTTGGTGAAGTAGCCATCTAGGACGTTGCAACTACTACATTAACAGGGTTAAGTAGGCATCTAAGTGGAGGAGACCTTTGGGTTGAGTGGTCTCAGCAGTCTTCGAAGTGGATGGGACTGCTGCGGTGAGTTGGAAAAGAAGCCATCTAAGTTGATGGAATGACTGAGTTGAGTTGAAAAAGTAGTCATCTAGGTAGATGAGAAACGTCTGTTAACGTGGCTATGTAGTCATCGAGGATGATGGTCTACTGGGAGAGGCGCCTCTACAGATACCAAATATTTTAGCAGCCATACTTAGAGGCTGCATGAAGAGTGGCTAACAGTGCAAACGCCACCGGCTGGTAACAACTACACTCGATAACGTTCATTTACATATGCGCAAATATTTTTTAGCGATCACAATGATTTACAGCAGTGTGATTTGTGCTTCTTGGCTTTGGCACTTTCTTTATATTTCATTACTATTCGGCTTGCGATCCAATTATTATGGGCCATATTAGCTTTTCGCCCCCTTTATTAATGCCTAACTTAGTGATCATCTCCGAGTGTTTGTTCAGATCGGAGAGTTCGCAGGTTATTTTACTCGAATGTCCTCTGGCATGAAGCCCCTATTACTATATTGTGCATCTGTTACTACGTTAAGTTGAGTTGGGCTAGATTTTACAAAGCTAGAAAGTATGTTAAGCTAGGTTTTGTTCAAATTAAAATGTAAAAGAGCACGTCTGGGATCAAACACCGTCATAGGATTGAATTTGGCACCTACATCAAGGCTCGCCAAAAAAATTGAGACTCGGCAGTATTGATTCCTTATATACAATAGAGCTTATTTGGCAATTAGCTGTTACAAACGGAGTGGTTACGTCGGTAGTTACAGATAAATTGTTTTTGAAAATAACGAGCACTGAAAAATAACTGAAGTGTTTCGTCGATTGACAGTAGCGGTTTTGTGCGTTGCTGTAGAACCATCTCATATGTGCTGAGATGGTTCAGGCACATGGTTAGGATGAATGATGGAAGATCGACAGGCAAGAGTGATGAAAGCGAAAGTGAGTGGACAAAGGCGTAAAGGTAGACCAAAGTTTCGGTATTTAGATGGCGTGAAGCAGGCGTTAGACGGGAGAGACATACGTGTGGAGGTAGCGCGAGAGCGTGCAATGGAAAGGCGTGAATGGAAGATGTTTGTGAATGGATGAGTTTTCTCGTTGAAAAACGGGATGGTCGTGGGTGGGGGAGAGCTAAGTTACAATGACGAAGTTGGGGTACAATAGCCATACTGTCGGGCCCTGCTGCTGACACTGATCTCGAACCTCACTCGTGACACGAAGTGAGTGTTGGGGGGTCTCCACCTTTAGCGCCAAAAGGCTAAGTTTGTGTGCGTGTGAATGTATGAGAGGAATGTGAGGTGCGCCTAGCACCCGCCCAACCCCTATCTGGGGGATTCGGCCTAGTGTCTGTATTTTTATTTGTGTATGTAAAGACCCGACTCCAACGTCGAGTTGGTTAAGTAATCACCTACATAGATCGGACTACTTCGTTGAGTAGTTAGATTAATCATCTACTTATGAAACTATTGTGTTGAGTTAGATAAGTACAAGTTTGTTTAGATAAATATATAAACGCTGCCTGACGGTAGATCAAGCACGAGAGTTCATTCCTGTGTTGTTGATAAGACGGAATATGAGAGACCCTTCCACCGAATCTCTGTCTGGCTACCCGCTTATGCCAGTGGCACACTATACGCACCATCACGGCGCACTATACCCACTATTCACACTATCATGGCACACTATACGCACCATCATATAAAATGAAGAATGTACCTCCATGCCTTTGTGTAACATGTAAAATTCTTGTTCACTTAACATTGCGCAACTTTCAGGCAATAAAATATTATATTCTTAAGGATGATAGAAGTATGGTGGATCGACAGATGTTCTTTATTTCTACTCTAATAAAAATAGATAATTTTGGTCTTTTATGCAATGCCATCCCCACGATATCATCACATCCACCACAAAAAATATTGCAGGTTATAATTATCTCGACCATTGCTACGTCACTGTTTAAATTCATTAGACCTTCCTGACATTTTATACCCCGACTGCCAGGTGAGCCTATTGAATTCAATCATAGGGTTCGGTCCCAAGTAATGCTGAGCTCATCTCACCAGTGATAAACGGCTTGGCCGTGGTCATCAATTAACACAGCTTCGCCCAGAACAGGTGTAGGCCAGCTCATTGTGATGTGACAACACATGACTGGTAAAGTCGTGTCTTTATTGTGTGAGATCACTGCGAATATACGCCTATTTTGAATTAAAGTCTTCTATATAATCAATATCAAAAACTTTCTATGCGCATATTATATCTGTATTTGCAAACAATGCATTCACCAATGGATACAGCAGTATGATTAAAGGCAATTTATACATGGATGTATAGACATACAGCCGTTTCCCCCTAGTTAGGGGGGTGACTAAGCTAGGCAGACACAGAGGGGGGAGGCGCCAAATCTCCCCGCCACAAGACCGCCGTGTCCCTGCCGAGGCTCGAACTCGCGACATGCAGCACCAGAGGCTGACACTGCAGTCGGATACGCTAACCACTCGGCCACGGCGGCCTCTTATACATGGATACAGTTGTATAATTAAATGCAATTTATGCATATATTTTCTTTCAGATTAGCCTTACGTAAGCATGCTAACTCTGATACAAGCCAATGCTCCTACGACGCAACTTTTTCATCTTCTAATCACATGATCCATAGGGATTTTATGTGTCCCTGACATAACTATATTAATATATTTCAAAAAAGCCTGTTAATAAGTGAGATATTTGCAGAAATAGAGGAATATAAAATGTTGTGCATCTGATTTGTATTTGCTCGAGCTGTGACTTTCCAAGCAAATGTTACGTGACACAAATAAAGTCCACGGCCTTACTTGTCTGTTGACAACGGGTTTAAATATCAACATTGTCAGAAAAAGCAATAATCTTTCACCTGATGTAACTTCGCATCTCGTTCTCTTAACACTCATTTTCCAGCTCTATTTATTATGACTCAATCGTCCAATCTGTCCAACATTATGTCGAGCCCAATTTTGTTTCTCCTCAGAGAAAGCTTCTTATACTCGTCGGTTCTTTCATATATCCTTCTTATCCGCCGCCTGATTGGCCCAACAGGAATAATTCCCTCATTTTCCAGTTGAGCGCATGCGTCAGAGACCCCCAACAGGTTGCAGACTTGTTGAGACACCAGCGCTCTGCCTAGACTGACAGTGTTTTGGGACCAGGAAAGACGTAAATGATTTAGAGCACGACACGTGGAACGGCAGAGATGACTTCGCCGTGCAGGCTCATTGCGGCACATACGCTGGCCTGTTTTCTGCAGACTCCAGGAAACTAGGCTCGGATTCATTACAGAAGAGCTCAGAAAGGACATCATTTCTATACTTAGTCAGCGTAAGACGTGTTCAGACTGGTTTCTGAAAACAACGGGAGTAGTGTGACGTACAGGAAATTCCCTTATTCTGACTACGAACCACATATCAAGGCTTGTGTCTGTCATGGTTCTACATACAGCCCATCGTGCCATGACTACGGACCGCATGTGAAGTCTAGTTTTTGTCATGGCATTCCTTTTGGCCTGCTATGTCACGCCTACTGACCACATGCAAAGGCTCGTTTATGTCATGGCTCAACAGATAGCCCGTCCTGTTCTCATTACGAACCAAATGTCAAGGCTCGTGTCTGTAACGGCTCTACAAATAGCCCGCTTGTGACCCGCCATGCCTTGTGATCCGACTACGGATCACAAGGCATGGCTCGTGTACTTAGGCTCCTTGGTTCTCGTCTTGAATGCTTCATGTCAACTTTGACACGAAAGTGTTCCTAAAGTTTCCATCAAGTTTGTCCTAAAATGCCGGCATTTAACCAGGCGACAGAGTAGCAGTAAATGAAATCAAAATTGGCATGAAACTCTACACGGGTACATCAATGTGACATTGATCTGATGACATGGAACCATGCCCTCCTCCATTACAGTGGCATCCATCCAACTTACAAAGCGTGACCCTACTATGTTCACTACTCTGCCATGATCCTTTTATGGCATGGAACCTTCGCTGTCTAACAGAGTGACATGAACCTTCTTCATATGATATGGAACCTGCACTAGCTAAACTAGTGTCATGATCCTTCTCATGACATAGAACCTGCACTGGCAAACACTATGACATTGGTCATAGTGTTTCCTTTGACATTGGTCTTTCGCTGGCTAATAGAGTGCCATGATCCCTCTTCTGACGTGGATCCTGCACTGACCAATACTCTGCCATTGTTCTTCTCATGACATGGAACCTGCGCTGGCAAATACTGTTCTCGAGCACTGCACTGGTCCAATATTGTGCTCGAGCACTGCACTGGCCGATACGATACTGTGCTCGAGCACTGCACCGGTCTAATATTGTGCTCGAGCACTGCACTGGCCGATACGATACTGTGCTCGAGCACTGCACTGGTCCAATATTGGGCTCGAGCACTGCACTGGCCGATACGATACTGTGCTCGAGCACTGCACTGGTCCAATATTGTGCTCGAGCACTGCACTGGCCGATACGATACTGTGCTCGAGCACTGCACCGGTCTAATATTGTGCTCGAGCACTGCACTGGCCGATACGATACTGTGCTCGAGCACTGCACTGGTCCAATATTGGGCTCGAGCACTGCACTGGCCGATACGATACTGTGCTCGAGCACTGCACTGGTCCAAAATTGTGCTCGAGCACTGCACTGGCCGATACGATACTGTGTTCGAGCACTGCAACGGTCTAATATTGTGCTCGAGCACTGCACTGGCCGATACGATACT
>SDVV010013193.1:0-15192 GCA_016164225.1 Gammarus roeselii | reverse complement strand
AGCATTTCCATGACAAAACTTCGTTGATTCTCTGTTTACAATAATTCCATTAATTGTTTTTATTCTTCTTACTCATGGTGAAGCTGACAGCGTGAAATCGCATCCCCTTCCAAGGAACGGAAAACGACATTATTGTATGATCTTTTAATGAATAATTTGATAGGAAGTATTCACTAAAAAATTATCTTCTTCATAAGTGCAGGAAAAGTAATGACGAATGTTTTCGTTTTTTCGTTTGATGTTCCGTTAGCTGGAGGCAGTGGTGCATAGCAAACAGTAGTGTATCATTCGCCGCCGGGGAGCAGCCCTAGTGTAAACAGAGCAGTGTGGTGCAGGGTATTTTCTTTCAGTTGCTATGCAGCTAATAGAACGGTTAGACTCGATACAAGCCATAATTCAGATTACATGAAGATAGCTAATTTATCACAGTAATCTCCACGAACAAAGTGCTGGCTGTATCGCCATTGTTGAGAAACACCCACAAAATATTGATTTTATCTCATCAGTCATTTTTGTCGAGTTGAAAGTCAGAGTTTTGTAGATAGAGAATTGAAAAGGTAATTGCCAAAAGGACAGATATCACCTGGGGTCCTTTCCGATTCCAGACGTTCCCAGCCGTGTCTTCACGTCCACTCTCGCCTTTTTTCTCTCGTTCAGTACCATGCCAGATCCTCACGCGGTGTGACTTTACTTCCACCTTCAGACGTCTCACATCCATATCACCAAGTAGCTGTTTTGGCCCAGAAGCAATATGTGAACTACAGGCACCGCAGGGGAGGCGCTGTGCTAACTGACGCCGCTCTCACCCGAGTGACGGCCAACGTCAATGACAACAACGACCACTACCCTGTGTTCGCCGAGACCACACTGACGACCACGGTCCCTAAACCGTGGGGACAGCCAAAGTGAGGACGCTAATGAAATCAACTTTTTCATTAGGTTCAAACATGGAATGTAATCTTATCCTGCAGTATTGTTCCTAGGCTTGCGTGGTTTGTCTGGTACAATTATAAAACTCACGGAGAAGTTGACAATAATGAAGCACAAACTACAGAACAATTAGAGACCGTCACCTAATCTACGGGAAATTATGTCCATATTTAACTTACTAGCAATACAATGTACTAGTTACCATCCTTCTGTTCTAAATTGACTGCCTTAATAATGGTGAACTTAGAATGATTATGCCACAGCGTCTCAGACGGCGTGGTGCAGCAGTTGATACAGTCACAAGACTCGTGGAGGCTACTGATGCTGAAACGGATGACAGTGGCCGCTTCACCTCCAACAACACAGACGTGAGTGATAGGCACTGATTCTGACACCGGTGACTATGGCCGACTCACCTTTACCGTTGTGAATGGGTGGCGATGGTAACTTATCCTGACACCGGTAACTTAAGCCGTTTCCCTTGCACCATCATAAACTGTGGTGAAGGGAACTTTTTCTGACACCGGTGACAAAGGTCGCCTCACCTATATCATCATAAAAGGTGGGTGTTGCGCACTCATTTTGGTACCGGTGTCTGTTGCCACCTCACGTTCACCATCATAAATGGTGGGTGATGGGCACTAATTCTAACATCGGCGACAAAGATCACTTCACCCACATATTGCAAGGTAGGGGAGAGGCACTGATGCGGACACCTACACCATCATGTAGAGGGAGGGGAGGGGGGCGAAGGGGAAGAGTCACGTTGTGTCGTGTATTGATCTTGAGAAGGAAATGTTTTTTTACTTGTTATTCATTCAGTGCCGTATACAAGTTATGGAGGTAGACCGTTTGATACGTTCTGTGTAGAGGTAACTGAACTGAACTCATATGCGACAACTTTTTTACGAATGAATCAGAATTGATGGTTTCCATGAAACGAATACGTTTTTTATTCACCAAACCTGAATGTCTACAGTCACACTTGGTGACCATGCCAGGGCACCGTTACTTTGCCCCGTTGCTTTTCGAAATGAAGAACTGGATTGATTGACCACGCCGTCAAAATGTATTTTCAGATGCAGGAAGCTATTGCACTCAGAGAAAGCACTGGATTTGGAATAAGCATCGAAGACTATTTCACAGTAATGTTCGTAGTATTTATGAACTAGGTGTTAAACGAGCCGAGACGAAGAAGAGCAACCAGCGGATCAAAGACTCGAAAAACGCGGAACGGAAGAGATGAGGCAGCCGATGACGTCGGGCAAATGTAGAGCGACCACTTGTGAAACACACAGCTTTTGCGGATGGAAAGACAATGGAAAGTTTTTCAGAACGTTTAGCTGTTAGTGCGCCACGTGGGAAAGGGCGCTATGCGCATTGCTTGCAGGAAGAGCGATGTATTTATGATTATGAGGTCACTTTCCAACTTGGATAAGTTTCCTAAATTGCCGGATCAATACCTTCTGGTTAAAGCCTGAATGACCAAATGCGTATACAACAACATCACTGGAGAGCCCATTGATCAGAAGCAGAATAGACCTAGTCAGTGTTTCGTCTGCACCAAGCCAGGACCGTTAGCGCCAGATTGCAAAAACAAACAGCATCATTAATATTCATTAATAGCAGTGGTGCACAACGGGAAGGTGAAGGGATATCAACAAACATGGAATCAAGCGACATTGCAAGCATCAATACACAAATATAGTTGCAATTGGAATAGCCACCGTATGATCTCGAAGTATGAGATCGGCATCAATTTGAGGTCAGAAACGGAAATGCAAGAGAGAAAATCCGTTATTTCAGGATAACGGTGAATCACTGGGTGTAGTCCCGAGCGCACACGTCAACTCCGAATCCACGAGATAACTGCCAGTCGTCCACCAAACATTTGCTACTCACAGGGTGCGGTCTGAGCAAGATTCAGGTTATGATGAACAAATTTGCTGAAGAACAACAGTCGATTGGACGTGTTAGTTACATGGTGTTTGTGAATAATTGGTTTGAAAGCGCCCCTTTGGCAGTATTTGTGCCTTCAGTAGATTATTTACGATCTCATCATCAAATCTACCGCCCAATGAACCAAACTTGACTGAAATGAGATGACGGCCACAGAGGGTTCAAGATATCCGATAATCAGAAGATGAGAGAAGAAACGGCTACATCAGTAATAGGAACAAGGTATGTATGTGTGTGTGTATGGACATACAGCCATGTCCCCCTAATCAGGAGGGCGGCTGAGTTAGGCTGGCACAGAGGGGGGAGGGAGGCACCCAAGCTCCCCGGCACAAGAATGCCGTGTTCAACAAGTACAGACCTATCGAAAGTGTGCTGTCAGTTTGCGATGGAAGAAAAAACAGCCTTCCAAACACCTGATGATTACTATGAACCTCTGCATTAGCCGTTTGGACTGATGAATTATTCTGCAACACCTTTGAGTCATTGAGTCATCACTTTTTTTGACGTCATCGGTACGTGTACCGATGACGTCATCAACTCGTGAGCAACATGGAAGGAACACTTCTGCATATTGCATGAGGTGATCATTTTTTTGGCGGCACACCTCCCATGTTTGGGAACACTTTTTCCAATTCATTATTCACATTATCGGCAATGCAAGAATTCAACCAAATGCGAGTATCATAGCCAACACTCAAGCAGCAAAACAACCTGCATTCTTCGCTGCATTCTTCGCTTTATCCGATCACAATAGACAAATCATCCCTAACTATTCGTCTATCACTTTACCGTTCACAGATCAAACTAAGGGCAAACCAAGAAGTGAGCTATTGGCGAAAAGATGATGCGACGTTTGAAAAGCTCCAGCAGGCAAGGACCCCATAACTTGTCCTGCGCCAGCAACAACACGATAATGAAATAAACCAGATGAAAGACGACACAAACTGTTCCGAAACACGATGCAAGAAGAGAACTGAAAATGAAAAAAAGGACTCAACCACCGAGTGGAGAGAGATTTTAAAGAAATATTTGTATGGAAACTGACCCCGTTTTCTTACAGTGCCTGCGAACATCTAAATTTTTCAATGCATACTTGATGAGTAGGACCTTAGCATAACCACCTTACAGAAGAAAGATAGATGTCATCGCAAGAGAAATTAACTTGACTGCCGACTTTTTGAGCCGAAAATTTGGCTGTGACAAAACTGATTCGTACGTATGCTTCTACTGCATTAGATGCTTATTCTAAATTTTGTAATGCGTCGAGGTTTTCACTTGCATTTTTTTTGTGATTTTATTGGTGCTTGTCTTCTGTTCAGAGCCGTTAACAAGTTACAGAGCTAGGTGCTTTGTTACAATCAGTAGACAAGTTACTGAGCTGGTCTCCACACTGATGATTTTGTAATAAATCGATCTGAATGTTTTTTTAAGCTACATGAACATATTTTACTTGCTGAAAGTGAAATATATCCTTGACTGAGCTCGATGGTCATTGATGCTGGCACCTACGTCATAATGAATGGTGGATGATGGGCACTGATACTAGCACCACATCATCATGGATAATGCTTGATGGGCACTGTTGCTGCTACGCATATCATTTTAGAGGGTGGGTAATAGGTACTGGTACTGAGACCTGAACCCTCATGGTGTGGGCGATAGGCCGTGGTCCTGACACCTTCATCATCACTGGGCAAGGATCTTAATCAAGGTGATGCTCATAGTCCTGAAAGATTGTATGTAATCTGCGGGAAATGTCGGGGAGAGGTTTCAAACTTAACAAATCAGGTGCGAGTTTCGATATCACGTATGAAATGAAATTTTGTAATGGAAAATATATAGAGTGTGTAATCCTGACAAGCTGTCCGACTATACAAAATCAATTTTACAGCAAGAGTTCACCAATCAAGAACTTCAGTAACATATGTTGTGAATTAATATCCGAAATTTAGAATCAACTAGTACAAATGTTTTGATATGGAAAACTCTAACAAAAACAAGTCTGCTTGGAAGAATCTGTCAAGCAGGTCTTCGTGCGATAGGGATTCTATTTTGAGTCGCGAATGACGTGTTCAGACTGTGGCTAATTACGAGGAAAAGGAACCTACGAGTGTAGCCTCAGTGATCCGACAGGAACCATTAGTGACATGTGAGTGTTAGCCGTCGCCTTATTTAGTGTAGGTTAGTAATTGCAGAAATGTTGAATTTTCTAAAACCTTATACCACAGCCGATCTTCGCTAATCATAATATGTTCAATCTCATCAAGCTGCCATTGATGTGAGGAAAATGAGGGTTGAATTAGATCCACACTGTTTATAACTCAATTTATGGTAAATGTGAATTCAGTAAATGCTCAAACGAACGGTTGGGGAACTGACATTGGCTATGGCTTTGTCGTAATAGTTGCACCGATACAAAACCTTGGTTATTCAATAAGAGTACATTTATGGTCGATTAAGGTCCAGTTTTACACGTCATTTGTGTGCTTTAGTCGATGTTTTCTGTAAACACTCCTGGTTACCAATTTTATCAGTCTTTCAACAGCAGCCGCTACAGCTGCATATACGGAAGATTACAATCGCAACAGATGTTAGTCTCCTGATTGTTCTCGATTATTTCTTGCCGCTTCTCGTAGAGCAGGGCTTGGTGTTTCGACAGCGCGTGGCTATTGCGGTACAAAAATATCAGCTACATTGTTGCATGAAATACTATAATTGCTACTGTGAAAATTTCACAGGACAGTGTGGCGTGAAACCTTTTAAAAAATTACGGCCACGTCTATTTTATGTACAGTAAGAAACCATTTTCATTTGCGATGGGCGAGCTTGTCCATGCGAAGCATTTTATAGCCCGGTAACATTATTTCCATCAACAGATTTTTGCCCAGGGATCAAGTCATGTTTTGTTTACGCCAATAATATCAAACGACTACTGGGTCACAAGTCCTCGTAGTTCATCGAAAGTTTGGGCATGGGACTGCGCATTATACGACGTTCAGAGGGTACTGGTCTCGGTCACCGGCTTCTCAATTGGCAGGGGCTCTACCTAGAGGTTGACCTCCAGGAGCACGACTCTCTCCTACCCCGGAGTTGCCTTTGCCCCCACAATTTGAACGTTCGACCGTGTCTTGTGGTGCATCTTCCCTTGTCTGCAGCTTCCTCCACCGAAAACAACTGATTTTTCATCGTTCCCGTAGGGGAAATTTGCTGCGAGCACAGAGCGCTCTAGGTAGGGTTCTTCGCTGACACAACTGGAACTATTAAAGCTGGCAGGCTCGCTTGCCGTTGGGTATAATATTTATTAGGGCCTATGCAGAACAGTGTGCTTAGTTTGATATTTCATTCAACATTCAGGTGTAGCCCGTGAATTTAGAATAGATCAAACCTCTCCCGAAAATGATCATACAAGGTGATGAAACAAACTCCTTCGGAATGAAGAATTCTTTCGAGTGGTCAATTTGCGCAGGTTTGCTTTACAGCTAATCATCATCATTCATTCGTGTTTGAATAGCTGTGATGACCACTCGATTCATCTTTGGTCTATGGTAAAAAATCAGCTGCATATATTTGGCTAGCAAATCTTCAGAAATTGTCCGCATCACTACGTTGGTGACCAGAGGACACAACATGAGTCTCCAGGCTGGAGACATAACCTCTGATCTGATCACTGGTTGAACCGGGTTTGCAAATAGCATTGATTCATTTTCTTATACCAATGAATAATTTCTACCCCTGATGACGGGCGATTGAGTCGTCTATAAGTTCACGAACGCCGTCCAGGTCCGTGTATTTTCGAAAGGTGTTTAGTGAAAATCATGGTCCCGATCGTCCGTTTGTTCTCTGATAATGGTTTGCGGAATGCAAATAGCCTATCAGGCTTACACGGAGTAGGTGACACTGATATATGTGTAGAGCAGGTTGTGAGTTGCCGTGGCGGGCTCACACCCAATACCGATGGCCCTGACATTGGTTTAGGGGTGGATGGAAGCTGCCGTTGCGGGCTCTCACCCAATAAATGACGGTCAGGTATCAAAGAGGGACCATCAAAACTTCTACGTGGTTTAACTGGGTCCCCGGATAACCCTCCTTCGGGACGCCTCTTCATTCTGCTGCAGGGCGAGAATAACAAGTTTGCTTAGTCACTTGAGTTTCTCTCTGTATTCGTCAGACCTTTGCTAGCCTTTTCGTTACTGGAACGTAATTTTTTACTCATGGCTAACTCAAATACCTGTAGCTCCTCATTAGTACTTACGAGATCCTCCTGGACCTTCCAGGAGGCTCTCCAACAAATTCGCCACCATCAAGAGTGAGTGGAACAAGTTCATCAACTACTGTTATCAGCACTAAACTCTATATTGGAAACTGACTTCATGTCGTCGAGAAATTTATTGCTGGCATTTAGGTAATTGCCCGAATCTGATATATATTCCACATAAACCAGCCAAATATAAAATTCAACTGATCATATTGAATGATGTCAATTCTAAATGCTAGTTGAAAGGCTTTCCCTACCTGAGGAATGATACAACTCGGGTGAGAGATGGGCTATAACTCAGCCACATGTGCACCAAAGAATTAATACAGCTATACCACATAACCAACGGGGACGACACGACCGACAACTGGTTCACTTCTGGCCCACCCATTACGACCCTTCAATGAACGCTGGATAAGAACTGTCAGAAGGTGTGAGAAAGAAATACCCGATAATGTGAAACATAAGGTGAACTGGTCGCCTGGTGGAAGCTCTTTTCCCATCACCAATGATTTGATGCAAGTCTCCTACCTCCCCAGCATCCGAAACTATGAAGAAAAATATCCTCCTCACGTCGTTCATGCACACTCAGCTCACTCTCACAGATACTGGAAGCCAGACTTAATCATGTGATATAACGAAACCAAAACAAAAACCGACACCTTTAATTGATCAATGTATGCTAATTACAGCTGCTGTGCAAATTCATTGTCATTATAAATGCTGCTATATTTTATTCATGTATAATACACAGAGGAAACATCGATAAAGTACCACATGGTACCAGCATCAAGAGGAGAACATACACGTGAGATCTAGCATAGAAGCTGATCATGTCTTCAGTTAAGGAACACATGAGCGCCCCGACGCAGTACCGGCAAGTTAAGAAGATCATTATTCAGATGTTATCCCTTAGATTTTCGGCCACTGGTGCAGCTAGAGGACCTTCTGCAGCTGAGATGGAGGAACCCATGGTTCGAAGCTCGTTGTGTATGTAAAGACTGAGAAGAAAACCAGCTTCAGGTGTCACGCCCGCAGCCAACCTGTCTGCCCACAACACTATTTCTCCATCTACATCGACGGATCGTGAGGCAGAGGTACGTTTCACTTTAACTAAATGTAACATTTTTCTTTTAATAGTGGCCATATAAGGTAACGAAAGTGCGTTATCTGGGAAGAAAGTAAAATCAGTATTATTTTCTAACTCTCTCCCTACATGTCACAACAACTACATGTGTCACTTGACTACATCATTTTCCTACTCCTTCTTGAAGATCTGCATAGGCCAATATGATATCATATTTGCTATGAATGTATTAAAAAAAGTTCCACTGTTATTTCACGTCACTTCATTTTATTCCTATTTTTCTGTCATTCGTGTGGCCTTTATTCGGGAAAAGGGTGCATTGTTACAATTTTGAAATCGCTGTGTGTTCATGCCAGGGGGGGGGGGGCTGGAATACAGTAAATTTCTTCGAATCGTTTCCATACCGGCTAGGAATAGCTGTCACCTCGAATTTCTTGATTGCAAAATGTTGGTGTTTAGCAAAAAAAATTTCCACAGCAATATCGTTTTGTTCTATCGTGAACGAATGTGTGTACGGTGTTCTAGATCACGATGAACGACATTAAAAACATTCCTATAGACTGGCATTTGATAAGACACCGCTTCACTGTTACATAGCGCAATGAATGAGAAATCAAAGAGTAAGCAAAGCTGAACTGTAGCATACTAAAGATTCCACATAGCAGAGCAGTTGCAGGGCAGAGCTGTAGCAAAGCCGTACTATAGCATAGCTGTGCTTTATGTATGTGCCTGCATGTCAGGTAAATGTTTTTATATTACCATGAAAACACAAAACGAGTCAAGAACAACATTTTTTATTCGAACATTTTACATGAATTTCAATATCAATTGCACATTGCAAAACTTGCTAAGTGAGGTCATGACGAAACATTAATAAGCTTTTAATATCTAGTTGTTTACCATAACAGTCCATCACACATAGTTTTGAACACCTTCTTAGCCCACAGAGCATGAGAAAAGCAAAGGAAAAAACATAGAAGTTAGAGTTATCCTGCAATGAGAGTACTTGACGGTGCGCATTGAACAACGTATTTGCAGAACCGCCCTTGTGCAGGTGACTGATGTCTTATTACGTGATTGCGTCGTTGTTTAGGCTACGATTGTCATTGAACTGGTCATCAATGTCATTATGCAAGTGCATCATGATGGCCGTATATAGATTACTGTAAAGCTTGTACAGGTGATGGCAGCCATCGTTTGCTTTGCGATAGACATTGTATTGATAACAATAGACATTGTACTGGTGACAGTTTAGTCATGAGACATTGTATTCGTGCAAGTTCACACTGTGTAGGAGGCACTCGACACAATGTAGATGACTGTAGCTTGTTTGTACGTGCTGTTCAGAGCACTGCGATTTCTATTCATCAGCCAAGACAGTGACGTGACGGCTTTCGGCTAAGTTGCGTGACCAACCGGCGCCAGAGAGCATCAACCAGTTATGGATGGCAACAAAAATATGCGATTTGTTGTTTGGGAATGATAAAAAATATTTCTTATATCCAACTCAATTTGATTTTGGTAGTTATTTACAGTTCCTGGCTTAAATTGGTGCCCTTGAAACAGGATTTCAACGGAAAGGGACCATCTGATCAGTGAACGTTCAGTTTTACAACATCTGATTTATCGAATAAATTGTTTAGTGGAAGAAAAAAACACTTATCATTCGAAATTTCCCGAGGTAAACACTTGCGGTCCAGTTGTTCCGTTTTGTTTTTATCTACATGAATATAGCTCAATTATTGCAGAAAACCTACGAGAAGACACATTATTGTTGAGAAACCCTTTTTGATATGCAGAAGAAGATACGAAAGCGATGTGGAACTATTTAGAACGAAATATGTTTTTCAATAATTACCTATTTCATTTATTGACACATATTTTCAAGATATACTCTACTATATAAACGTGATACCTACATTTTCAAAGGCCGCCAAGCTCTAAAACTTGTTTAATCGATTTCAATTTGTCAAAAAAACAATTCCGATGGACCTTGCCCATATGTTGAAATTTGGTCTGTACCCAACCTATACACGTGTTTCACTTCAAAATCCTTCTGCTCACCCTTTACCCCTTCTGCCAAACCAGCTCCCATCAACTCGGCTATGTAAACCACAGCCCTAGTCAAAACAAAGGGAAAAAAATCATAGATTAGACAATTCCTGGAAGTAGGTGCACCGGTTTCACAGGAAACCAGCAATGCAACGTGTATTTCCGTGAAATTCCTATTCCGCCACGATGTTGGAGAATGTTGTTTTATCCTTCAGCGTTTCGTAACATTAAAATGTAAGAGTTTTTCTGTTTAATAACGTCTGATTTGTCGCGTTAGGTCGATTATAAACAAACATACACTTTTTTTTGTTATAAATAGGAATACACAAATTGAACATATGCATATCTGAATCTACAACACGAATTTAACAGAGTGGGTCTGTGACAATATATGTGGTAGAACATATATTGTCACAGACCCACTATGAATTAGATAAGCTTGTGTGCTCTCGTGAAACAGTCTCATTGTATAAAGTATGCAAACAGCCCTATCGTGAAACACCATCTAATACTGACTTACATGAGTGCATATTGAACATCTATTTTGCGCATGATAAGCCTTCATGATTCGGTCAATTTTTATTTTATATCCCCTTCTAAGCGACCAATTTCGGTGAACAACTTCAGTAACCAACTACAGTTACAAACAATCAAGCGTATGCAACACGCTTGCAGAATGTAGCAGTGCAAGCTTCTTCATCATTATTTTTTGCAAGCTTCTTCATCATCATCATTAATTGAAGTGGATGACGAGAAACACAATTTCGTCATACACTTCAAATAAAACAATTTTTCAAATTCATATAAAGATTGAGTATTACCAATGACTCGATGAATCGAAAAGATATGCCCTCTTAACGTCGTTGCTTGGTAGCTCGATGCCAGAGAATTTAGTTCACAGTCTGAAGAACAGGCGATCGAACCTGTTAGGCGGATTTTTTTTTCGTTTATGTGAGTGCATGGGGACTAAATTATTTCCAGGCTATCGCAGCAAATTCTATTTGACGTGAAATTTTAAATTTATAGACGGTATTCCCTGTATCAGAATCGTTGCTTTCCGGGGTCCAAAGTTGACGATTAAAACGTTTATATACTTTTTTTTACACTGTTTCCCTAACAGGGATATCCGTAATAGCAGCGTACTGAACAAACAGCAACAATCACTGGTATAATCAGTATATAATTAATATCAATAAGCTGTCCTAAATGAAACAAACCCTAAAATGGAAAGAATATTAATCATTCACTTTTCAATTATCATACAACAAAAAAAATTCACCTCATTTCCTCCAGGTCACTTTTTCGTTTAGCCTATGCTGCGTTCTTTTTTCATTCGATGTGTTTCCTACGACATTCATTGGGCCAAGAGTCAACCGAGTGCCCTTCAATTTACGAAATCCCACCAGTCCACAGTGTTCCCTCCAATCCACAGCGTTTCTTCAGTCCACTGTGTTTCATCCAAACCCCAAGTCCTATGTCCTTTCAATCACATTCGTCCTCTATGTCACTGCGTCTCTTCAATCCTATGCTTTCCCTGAGAACCCATTGTTCTCTCAGTCCCATCAGTCCCCTGCGTCAGCTCAGTCATCGGCGTTCATTCAGACTTCTGTGTCTTTTCAGTTCCCAAAGCCTTCTCAGTCCCCTGGCTTCCCAAAGCGACCGTCTCTTTAGACCTCGCAGCCATCCGCATCTCTTTTCTGCGTCCCTTTAATCCCCTGGGTCCCGGAGGTCATTGCCCAAAGACCGTCCTCTGTGTCCCATCAGTCCCGTGAGTCCCTTCGGTCCTATGCCCCCCCCTCACTCCACAGCGTTTGCTCAGTCCCTTGCGTCCCCTTAGTCTCCTGCTGTTCCCTCAGTGCCCTGCGCCCGCTCAGTTCCCTCCATCGATGCCCTGCACCCGCTCAGTTTCTTCCATCTATGCCCTGCACCCGCTCAGTTCCCTCCATCGATGCCCTGCACCCGCTCAGTTCCCTCCATCGATGCCCTGCACCCGCTCAGATCCCTCCATCGATGCCCTGCACCCGCTCAGTTCCCTCCATCGTTGCCCTGCACCCGCTCAGTTCCCTCCATCGATGCCCAAAAGCCGCTCAATGTCTCCGGAGGTTTCCTTGTTCGAACACAGCCAGCTTAATGCGACTTACGAAGTCATTACCGAATGATTACATTCGAATGCTGTACAGATGGCCCCTGCCGTTAAGTTCGTAGCTTGTGTCTTAGTTCACAAGTATTTACAAATGTTTGAAGACAGCAATCGGCTTTTTGGCTCAAACAAGGTTGCCTTTTAATTGTAGAGAGATGAGTTTGAAAAAGAACGCCTGTGACAGAAACATGTATCTGTGAAGTATATGTATTAAGGGATGAAGAGATGGAAAGGGTCACGATGATACTCGAAACACTCCACTTCAGCACATGATTAGAAAGCAACTGACCCAAGATGATGATTTGAGATATTTTTCGCTAATCTACCTATGCTGAAGTATCGAACTTTGGTCGGGTAAGCTACAATTTACCTGTTTGAGCAAGCAACTTTATGTAGTTACGGGGCATTGAAAAATTGTTCATTCTAATATTTCAAAATGTAATAAGTATTTTGTTTTGAAGAATCAATAATAAAATCACGTCATTGTGAGTTTCAGCGGTGAACATATTATTTTCTTATTATTATAATAATTTCATTTATTGGGCTGCAGTTCATTAAGACATGCCGTTTGGCATTTCATGTCATCTATTTCTTCAAAATTTCCTCGCCTTCATATGAAATAAATGCTCTTGATACTTGAGGTTTGAAAAGTGAAAGCTAACCTTATGATCAATGTACGTTGTTGTGTTCCCAAGGGTGAATTGCAACTGAGACCGTCACACGGTTGACGATGAGCGTTTGAGGTGTGCTCACGGCCGCCGTTATATTACGAACGCTACCAATCATGAAACAGTTGAGTGTGGTTCTAGGACAGGTGTGAACAGTAGGGGTGGACCACAGGTAGTTTGATGAAAGGTCCACGATTTATGCGAATGACAGGTAATCTGCTGTAATTAATTCAATTGATATTTATTTTTCATTCATATAATACTGCTCAACTTGACATATTCATCAATCCTAGCAAATTCTACACCAAAAAAATATTGAACAGCTCTGACATAGTAGGAGTGCCTTGTGTATGACACCTGTTTAATGTACAACATGTTGGGTTCGAGTGATCATACAATCTGAAGCGGCTTCAAGGACGAGAGGTTGAACTATTCAAAATGCATGGTCGGACGAAATATTCAGAGAAAGACCTACCTGTGGTTCACATTGCCCAATTGGAGGCCTACTTGTGGTTTGCATTGCCCTGTAAACCCAGGTAGAGTAATGTGGTTAACATTACCCTATAGCGGCCTACCTTTGGTTCACATTGTTCAATAGAGGCCTACCTATGGTTTACAATACGATATGGAAGCCTACATGTGGTTCATATTGTGCTAGGGAGGCCTACCGGTGGTCCACGTTGAGATATAGAGGCCTACTTATGGTTCGTATTACGATATAGAGGCCTTCCTATTGTTCACATTGCGATATGGAGTCTTACCTGGCGCAACTGTGGTTCACAGTGCCCTACAGAGGCCAACGTATGGTTCACATTGAGAGATGGAATCCTGCCAGGAGTTAATATTGCGATATGGAGAACTACCTGTGGTTCAGTGACCATGGAAGCCTACCTGTGCTTCACACGACAAAATATGGAGGCCTACTTGTGTTTCACATTCCAATATGATGGATTACCTGTGGTTCACATTGCCCAACAGACAGAGATGAGCAGTATCTAGATACGTGTATCAGCGATACGTATCATGCGATACTTTTGTACCGGTATCTGTATCGTCTTAGCCTCTTTCGAAAGTATCGTGTATCGGTATCGCCTAAGCAGATTTTTCACAAATGTATCGGAAAATAACGACACATCGGTACATCGGTACATCTATGAATGTAATTCGTGTATATTATCACTAGCAACCTCTTTTCACATTAAAACATGACGAATTATTATTGTTTGATTGTTGATATTAAATGTGCGTGAGGAAAAAGTGACTGGTCGTTGAACAGAAACAAAAACGGTACAGAGTGTTTTTTTCAGGCAGACTACGCTGCACAGCCTGCACTCAACTGGTTGTTTTTAAATTACAAGTTGCGTCGTATATCATTCTGACTATGGATAGAGTTGTTTGTATGCAATATACAACAAAGTTGACAGCTTTTACTCCTGATTTTTGTTTTAAAGTTCTGCAACATTATTAATTATAATCGAAGGGTAAAATATTCGACTTGGCGATTATATAAAAATCAAACGAGGAGTGAACGCGTATCGAACGAGAGATGCAAGACATCATGAGCTCAGGAAGGCCTGCAGCAGCTCAGCAGCAGCAGAGTGTTTCTTCTACCGAGCTTGTCGTGACGCATTGGTGACCTTGACAGCAAGGAAACCTAATACTATCATTATCTCTTGAGTCGTGAACATGCCCAAATTACGAAGTATTTTGAAAAGGTCGAAATTTGCACGAATTTCCGAAAACCAGCAATGGAAGTGAACACAAGTGGAAATGATAGCGTCAGCACGGTTGAAATCGAAGCCGAATCAGCGAAGAGTCGGGACACATCTACTAGTTCTACTCCAATCACGAATGATAGAGATACGGACAAATTGGCTAACTTCTCTCGCGTTAAATCAACAAACTGATCAAAGTCCTTCCCAATAACATCAGGAAAGTTTTCCAAGATTGTGAGCTGTGATGAAAATTTTAAATTATCATTTCAATGTCAACTCTGTTCCAAATCCAGCGTCGTTATAAGTGCTGATACATCGTCATGTGGAAACCTGAAGAAGCATATCGAGGTACGATAATAATTTAATGGATCTATTATATAATTTTG
>SDVV010013192.1:0-15193 GCA_016164225.1 Gammarus roeselii | reverse complement strand
CCTACACACACATCCCTACAAATGATTTAAACTTCATCAGCCGAGTCAATATCTAAAAATTCCTTGGACATCAAATCAGCAAGGGCTTGCTTATAGCGAGTGATATGTCAACTGCACTATGTCAGCAGGCAAGCCATTCCACACACCAACACATGTCACACTGAAGGACCTACTGCGGACATCAGAAGAGCAAGGAGGCAACACCAGCTTCAGCCTATGACCTCTAGTACCAACTCTTGGAGCCGAAAGAAACATTGTTAGCAAATCCTCTGATTTCCATGCAAAAACTTCCAATATTTGATCAGGTAGCTATGCCCAAAGAAGCCAATCCTTAATGGAAAACAAATCCAGGCTCCTCAAACGACCGCCATAGTCCATGCCAGAAAGTCCATCAATGTTTTTAGTCCATCTCCTCTGGATAGACTCCAGCAGCCTGCAGTCCCCACAATATCCTGTGTTCCAAACGCAGGATGCATACTCAATAAGGGGACAAAAATGCGAAACATATAAGTACAGTTAGAGACACTAGGCCGCATACCTCAGAAAGTGGGGTGGCCGACGGCAAGGCGCACCTCACACCCTCATACGCTCACATTCCCCCAACTTAGCCCTTTTGTGCTAAAGGTTCCGGCCGGTACCCCCGCAACCTACTCTCTGGGTCACGAGTGCAGTTCGAGGATCCGTTGTTAGCAGCAGGGCGTGACAGTTTTCACTGGTTTACCCCCGCCGCGTCATAATGGCCGGGCCCTCCCACCCACGACCATCCCGACAGCAGGATGCCAAGGGCGGGAAATCACATCAGAGCAACATCAAAATCAACCATTCATAATCATTATCCACTCACGCCTGTTCATTGCACGCTCTCTCGCCTCCTCCACATTCATTTTTCTCTTTCCTAACGCCTGCTTCATACCATCCATCCACCCAAACTTAGGTCTACCTCTAGGCCTACGACCATTCGCCTCCGCTTTCATCACCCTTTTCACCGAACTCCCTTCATCCATCCTCTCCATGTGCCCGAACCATCTCAGAACACGCGAATCCACTCTGTCCTCCAACTTCTTCACCATCCCTGTTCTGATTCGAACCACGTCGTTGGTGATCCGGTCTCTCAGCGTTACTCCAGCCATGCTCCTCAAACATTTCATCCTGAAAACATTCAACCTTCTTCTCTCTTCTGCTCTCACCCCCCAAGTCTAAGCTCTGTAGAGCACAGTTGGGATAACAACACCTTCATGCAGCCCTCTCATTGCTTCCATCCCCAACGTCCTCCAGCTTATTACACTCATCAGTGCACCCAACAATTTACACCCCTCCTTCACTTGCGCCTTCACTTCAGTTTCCACTAGTTCAGTTATCTCCACATGGGAGCCCAGATACTTAAAACACTGAACTTCCTCCAAGAGCTCTCCATGTAAGGCGACACTAATTTTACTTGCATCAACAGTCCTCGAGCATCTCATTACTTTACTCTTACATACGTTCACTCGAAGCTTCCTCCTCTCACACCTTCTACCAAACTCAGACACTAGCCTACATAGCTTCTTCTCTGAATCCGGCCGCATCAACAGCAAATAGCAACTGGCTAAACTGCCAACTCCGCCTATTCGCTTTCAACAGTTCCAAGTCACGACCCAGCACACTCGCGTTCACCTCCTTGACCACTCCATCCATATAGAGGTTGAACAGCCAGGGAGACATCACGCAGCCTTGCCTCAGTCCCACTTTGACTGTGAACCAATCACTCACCTCGCTTCCCACTCTGACACATGCTCTGCTGTCAACATAGAAACCTCTGCACCGCGTTCAACAGATGTCCGCCCACTTTATACAGGCGCAACACCCTCCACAGCGCGTCACGCTCAATCTTGTTATATGCCTTCTCCAGATCCATGAAGGCCCAGAACACATCCTTCCCTTTGGCAAGGTACTTCTCACAGACCTGTCTCACTGCAAAAATCTGATCGGCACACCCTCTACCACTCCTTAAGCAACACTGTTCCTCTCCAATTGCGCAGTCTGTACAGTCTCTAATCCTTTTGATCAGCACTCTCCCGTACAACTTACCAACCACACACAACAGACTGATGTCTCACGAGTTGCAGCATTCATTTATATCTCCTCTGCCCTTATATAGCGGAACAATGCAGGCACTGCACCACTCAATTGGTACCACGCCTGCCTCAAAACACAAGTTCAGTAACCTCAGCAACCATTCGACAATCGTTACCTCACCCTTCGTCATCCAAACCTAGGGCTTTCCCCACTTTTATCACGTCCACCATCTCCTGCACCTCTTCCCTGGGAATGTCCGCCACAAGTCTTTCTCCCAAAACTGGCATCCAAGCACCACCACCCACAGCAACAATGTCAGCCTCTTTGTCATCCTCGAAATTCATCAACTCATCAAAATACTCAGCCCCCCTCTTCCGTACATCACCACTTTCCAACAACTACTGGCCATTTTTATCTTTCACCCCTTCCTCCTTTCCGGTCTCTCCCTTTCTCACCCTTTTCACCTCTTTCCAGGAGAGCTTTTTGTTCTCCTCAAAATTTACGCACATTTTTCTGCCCCACCGTCCTTTTTGGCTCTCCTCACCACCCGCTTCACATCGCTTCTCCTCTCTTTGTAGCTTTCATAAGCCATCACCGACTTCACCTGCAACCACTCCTCAAACGCTCCTCTTTTCCGTGCCACCGCCAGTTTGACCTCCTCGTTCCACCACTCGCAACCTGCCCTTCTGCACCCGGCCACACGGCGCGCACCACACACCTTCTTCGCACATCTCAGCAACGCATCCCTTGACGCCTCCTATTCTTCCCTCAACGCCTGCTGGAACTCCTCGGCTCTACTTCTCACATTCAGTCCACTCACTTTCACAACCTCTTCCTCTTCCCACTCGTTTGTTGCTCTTCCGTCAGCAGATGGTCAGACACTCTTAAACCCTCCCCTCTCAACACCCACGCATCCAACGGCTCCACACCACTCTCCTCGATATCAGCACAAAATACATCAGTGCTCTCTCCACCACTGCACCATGGGCCATCCTTACTCATGTGTTCTTGTGGATATTTCGATTCTTGAACAAACTGTGCCCGACCACCAATTCCTGCTCCATACACAGACCTATCAGGTTTTCTCCACTGTCATTTCTACTAGGAGCGCCATACTTTCCTATCACATTCTCCACCACTACATCTCCAACTCCCGCATTAAGGTCACCCAGTACAACTACATTAAAATGACCTCCAAAATTCTCAAAAGTCACGTAGGCCAGTCCAGAATTGCTCCCTCTCCTCTTCACTCCTCTCGCTGCCAGGTTTGTAAGCACTCGCAATTACCCATCTTTCTACGCCTAATTTAACTTTCACCCACATCAATCTTGAGGACACCTCATTCCACTCGATAACACTACTAGCCAACCGATCACTCAATTTCAAAACCACCCCTTCTCGTGCCCAACCTTCCTCCACACCAGACTATCTTCCACTAACCACACCAAACTCACATTCTCCCTTACCATTGAATTTCGTCACACTCAGCGCCAACACATCAAACTTCCTCCTCACAAACATCTCACCAATCTCCCTCCTCTTTACATCATTCGTACTACAGCCACGCACATTCAGCGACCCTAACAATAGGGTTCTGAGAGGTGTGAGCCTCTCTTCCCCCCGCTCGTCTTGCCGTCTTTGAGGAAAGGTTTTACAGAGAACGGGATTCCCAGCCCCTTCGCTCTGCCCCTTTTAGTTACTTTTTACGACACGCAGGGGTTACGGTAGCACGATTCTTATCCCGGCTACGGGGCGCCCTTTTACTCGCCTTCTACGACACGCGGTGGATACGGTAGCAAGGCTATACACATTACACGTAGATAATTAAAATCATTGTGATGCAAAGGGTGTGTTATTCACCGCCACTCCTCTAATATTGTTCCCGAGAAGCTACCACTGACCTCAAACAACTTGACTCTAACTCATCTTCTTCAAAGATCACTCACGATTTTTCCATTCATTTGTCAGTTTGAAAATATTACGGGCAACATTCATAGTCCTTTTGTGTGTTCACCTATGATGGACTGAATCATCAAACAATTGAGAAACGTTAGTTGAACAGCTCTAGAAATAGCACCTATAATTGACGGAATCAGCAAACGATTGAGAATAGCTAGTTGATCGGCACTAAAACTAATATAAGGACAGCATAAATTCCCGTGACATGCAAACGATTAATCTCAACAAATAGTCGGCCGACCCATCAGCTTTTGCAGCCACCACACGAATAAGATGGTGGAATCGGAGACTGGTATCTACCCCGGCACCCAAGTCTCTGTGTGTAGGGACAAACTTCAATGCTCTGCCCTGCAGGACGTATTGGTTAGCTGGAACCGAAGCATTAAAATCAATACGACCTCTAAAAAAGCGCAGCACAACACACTTATCCGGATTCAGTCAAAGGTTTAAGGATCGTGCAATGGAGTCAACTGTATCCAACCCACTTTGCAGTGACTGGACACCTCGAGCGGCAGTCTCAGTTTCCTTGCGCGAGTATCTCAAGTACAACTTGTAGGCATCAGCAAATGCTTTGAACTTGCATGAGAAACCACTAGAGATGTGATTAATATAGATCAGGAACAGCAACGGCCCAAGGACAGAGCCCTGTGACACACCGCTCGTCACAGCAACTGGGCTTCTCATGCTGCCATTTACACAAACGCTCATCACTCTGCCAGAGAGGAACGCAGAGATCCAGGCTAGCAAAAAATTACAAACGCCCAAGGATTCCAATTTGGACAGGAGCACAGCATGACTCACCTCATCAAATGTCTTTGAGATGTCCAGCATCACAACATCCACAATATATCCCTCATCAATTCACCTCCCAACATCATCATAGATCAACAGCAATGGTCCTCAATGCTACGGCGTCGCCGAAAACCAAACTGATGAGGGGACAAAATATTATTGCTCTCAAGATACTCAGTCAACCGTGATACAACCATTCTTTCCATCGATTTGCAGCAAACCGATGTCAAGCTCACAGGCCTGTAATTCAGAGCATCAGTGAATATTGGTACAACCAGTGATTTGCTCCAGGCCTCAGGGACCGTTCCCGTCCTCAATGACTTTTAAAAAATCAAACAAAGAGGGTGGGAAAGCTCAACAGCGCAGTTCCTTAGCAGATGTGGATGGAGGCCATCTGGACCCACACTGGAACTGGGGTCAAGAGCAGAAAAAAAAACATGCTGGACATCCAACCTAGGAAAGTCAACATCCGCCAAACTTCCCGGTACGAACTGGGAAGGGGATAAGGGGGTTGATGCTGCACTAACAAAGGCTCACGAAAAAGAAGCAGCAAAGACTTCGCACATCCTACTAGGATCCTGCACTATCTCACCCGTCGGCAAGCGGAGAGGACCCACAGCTGGACGACCAATCTTTTTATTTCCCACATAAGCATGGAACAGCTTATGGTTATCAGACCTGTTTAGTAAATTAAACTCTTAATTCTTCATGGAGTCAATGGAAAAATTTCTATAGTGCCTATTCAGCTCACTAAATATGTATAATCTCTCTAAAACACTGGCCGAATTGCGCCCCTCTGACCTGCTTGTGTACAAGCCATGCCTCTGATCTCTCTCGATCAAGAGCGGGGGGCGCCCTCATAGGCCATGGGGGGCCAGAACGAACTGGCATGAGAGGTATGAACTTATCAATGAGGGACAACAAGACTGACTGAAGAAAGGAAAAATCTTCACTCTGAAGAACAGCTAAATTCTAGCCCCCAGTCAACCAGGGACAAAGCTTCCGAAATTTTGGCATAATTCTCCTTGTGCCAAATACGTCTCTCCTCTACGGCCATGCACTCCAGCCCCTCCTCACTAAAGATATACTCAAACATAACAGGAGAATGCGGCAGCAAGGCAGCGGCGGCAACACAAACACCTCACCAACACAATCATCCTCAGATGTGAGAAGATCCAGTATATTGTCAGAGAGTATAAAAGTAGGCTCTCTTACCCACTGCAAAAGTCCGAGAGATGAGAAACAGTCGAAAAATTGCATGTCAATTGGCCGAATGTAGCTAAACACTGCTTTAGCCCAAACACCATCTTGCTACAAAGTGGAGTGTCAGTTGAGATTTGTTGTTTAATGTCACGGCTGTTTGTGCGACAAAAGCGATGTAACAGTAAAGTTTGTATCTGCAGTTAATGCGCGATCATTGAACTAATCAATTTTAATTAGAAATTGGTGTACTCCCGCTGTTTGGAACTTGGAATGCTAATGTTATAGGTAGCAATATTTTTTTTAATCTTGTGACGTTTTGGGGAGAAGAAGCATGGATTTTGATCTCGAACATTCTTTCTAGGAATTTCAATAAAATATTTTGTATAACAATTCTGTTGCTCGTCCATTGCTTTTTTGCTAGCGATTAACAACTAATCACTTGAGTTCACCTTCGTCAGTTGCGTGTGTTGGATTTTCGGCGGATCCGTCAGAAAGAGCGTGAGGCGGCAAAGCGTTTGTTCAGGAGCCGCAGCGGCAAGGAGCTCGTCAAGGAGGTGTCCAAGAACAAAGCCGCGGCCGCCTCCAATACCTTCACACCGGGGGCAGGACTGCCGCAGCAGCGGGGCAAGGCACAGGGTGAGAAGAACTATGCTAACTTGGCAAAGGTTACATCCATTGCAGGCTTAGGAAGAGTTCATGAAGCGAGGTCATTGGTAATAACTCATTAGGGCGGAATCAAGAAAGAAACTAACTACTATCACAATGATGTGAAAGCTGCATTAGAGTGACAGGCAAAGAAAGTACTTGCTGACAGGAAAGCCTAGTAAAACATATTGACAAGTTCACTGTAAAAGTCAAACTTGGCAATAAGGATCACTTTTTTCTTACTATAGTTAACTCGAACTATATTCGATTTTTTAATCATGTTGAATTGAGTAGCTGCGTGCAATGACCTCAAGATTACTCTGTAACATTATTACGTAATTTCTGGTAATTATATCAGTTAGTAAATTAAACACCTCCCGAGGCGTCTGTTAGGTTTAAGGGCCGCACAAAATCCTGGCTCAGCCAGGTGGTGAACACCTTATTTCTGTTTAGATTCTCCTCTTCTCTCATGCCTCACTAGCTCTCCTTTTTCCGCATCCTGAATTTAAATTATTTTTATTCACCTCATTTGCATCTTTTGTTTGGTTTAAATTTCCTTGATCTTATCTCAAACTTCCTGTTGACAACTCTCTCAAACAGACCAGTCTCAACTTTTTTCCTTTGAGGCGACTAATAACTGTCATGTGTAGGTCATTTTTTATTATTTTTCAACGACTCCTCCTTTTCTTCTTAACATTTTTTGCGGTTTTCATGCGTGTGGTTCCTTACTCTGAGTGTTGATTTTATGCATGGGATCCCCATTTCCTGTCTCTTCATCTTACCTTGTAGCAGGTGTTGGGGCCCATTGCCCTGCTGCACCTAAAATACGACTGTGAAGACATGTGGCTCTGAAGCAGGGTAGGTCGAGTGTTGATCCTCCTTGCTGCCGCCTGGGCAGTGCCGGACCTTGTCGCCTCAGCACTTCAAGAGTTCCTGTACCTTCTCTGACACCCATGCATACCATTGACATTATCCGTGTAAATGACATTGACTTGACTCAGATGTAAACCCAACTCTAATCCAATAAAAAAAGCACTAGTTGCTAGTTTGACGTTAGGCGTTAAGTGAACGCTTACTCCAGCATGCTGGCAGGCCTCGTCACTCCAATCAAATCTAGTAAACTAAGCTGTAAGCCCCTAATCTTCATCTTAAACCATCTGTAATTGTATACTAATTTTTCCATCACTCTTTCACGTTCGCCAAGCATTTTCCTGTTTTTGACGGCATTTAACAGGCTAGTATCTGTTGAATGTTACGAATATCAGAACGGCTGACATTGTTGCTTGAGGTTGTGGTATACGACTGTTTGATGAGGTTACTAAATATCTTGTGTCGGACGTGGGGCCGTCTGATTGGCGCAGTGCTTGCAGTGTTTCATCGTAGAAGAGCAAAGGAGACAAAACGGGATGCCGCATTCCAAGAGGTATCGGTTTATGTGTTTGGAGGGTAAAATTTACGGGAAAGTTCTAATAAAACAGATTTGACTGGAAGGATGGTGCGATTGACGAGGAATAGTGTGGCTTTTTTGCGTGGTAGGTATGTGCATACCAGACAGTTGTAGTAAAACAAGTCTGTGAGAAGTACCTTGCGAAGGTAAAAAATCTGTTATAATTCTTCATGGATCTGTGAAAGGATTTACGATAAGCTTGGCAAGGTGGCATTCTTCAAGGTGCTTCGTTTGTATGGAGTAGGCGACAATTTGTTGAAGAGCGGTTCAGAATTTTATGTCGACAGCAGAACATGTATCAGAGTGGTGAGTGAGGTGAATGCTTGGTTCCAGTGAAAGACTGACTGAGACTAAGTTGCGTTATGTCGTCCTGGTTGTTCAATCTCAAAATGAATGATGTGGGCAGGGAGTTGAATGCAAGTGTATTGGTTCATGGTTTGAAGTGTACGGAGCAAATGGGCGGCATTCGTAGTTGAGTCGGTTGTTGTTTGCTGATGACACGCCACCGGTTGCAGATTCCGAAAAGTTCAAGGAATGGCGATTCGAGCTTGATCGGTGTTCCGGCGAAATGGGTAGTTATTGGAGCAAGTTCAGTGTTTTAAGTACCTGGGCTCTCTTGTGGAGGAAACTGGACGAGTGGAAACTGAGGTGAAATCTAGAGTGAAAGAAGGGTGTAAACTTGAGAGAGTTGAGCACTTGAGAGTTTAATGAGCTGTAGGAAACTGGTTTTGGAAGCAGAGAGGAGGTCGTTGTCCCAACTACTCAACAGGGCTGAGAAGTGGGAGCTAGAGCGGAAGATAATGGTTTTGAGATGATATGGTACAGATGTATGACGGGAGTTACGAGAAGAGATGTGATCAACATTGACATTCAATTTGAAACGGGGCTGCTAAGGAAGTTGGAGGACAGACTAGATTCATGCATCAAGAGGTGGTTCGGATGCATGGTTAGGATGAATGAAGGGAGATTGGTGAGAAGGGCGATGAAAGCAAAGGTGAGCGGGCATGCTCTTCGAGGAAAATGAAAGTTTGGGTGGATGGTTGCAGTGAAGCAGGCGTTAGAGAAGAGACATCCGGGTGGAAGTAGCAAGAGGGCCTGAAAAGGATCGACGTGAATCGAGAATGATTGTGGAGGAGTTTAATTGAATGAATGAGTGTTATGAGTGAATGCCCTGCTGCTGACACTGATCTCGGACCTCAATCCTTATCCAAATTGGGTTGCAAGGTCAGGTCGGGACCCTTTAGCATGGCAATGCTAAGGTTTGGTATGTATGTGAGTGCTGGAAAGAAGTGTGATTTTCGTCTTGCCGTCGACCATTCCCTCAACCACCCCCTCTTCCCATCTTCATCTGAAAGCTTGAGCTTTGCATGTATCATCATCTGGAAGTTTTGGCTTTGCATCTGTATCTGAAGTAAATACTTGTGCAAAATCTCTTTCTCAGGCCTGATTTATTTTCCAATAAATCATGAGTGTCCTCCTCCATTCTAATGCAACCATTAATGATGTTCATATATACAGGCTTGCGTGCATTCAATGACCTGCTTCTTCGTCTTTCCTGCATCATGTTTGCAATATTGACATCGCTTTAGATGCCAACCCGTATGGTCCCGCTGACCCGTCCTAGGCTTCTGTTAGTCACGGAGGGGGTAGAGGAGGTGAGAACATTTTTATTTTCCTTCAGCCTCCACTTTTCTTCACCA
Source organism: Gammarus roeselii (assembly GCA_016164225.1). Classification (NCBI taxonomy): domain Eukaryota; kingdom Metazoa; phylum Arthropoda; class Malacostraca; order Amphipoda; family Gammaridae; genus Gammarus; species Gammarus roeselii. Next base: position 5,392 of record SDVV010013192.1, on the reverse strand, counting down.
TTCAATATCTCTCCTCTCCCCATCCGGAATTTGCTCTCCTTTCATTCACCTCAAGCAGCACTCTAATCCAATCACCTCATGCAGGTAGAAAGTAAGCACCCGTGAATACTTTTGACATTTGCAGCGTGAAAGACACTAACTTTATTCAGTAATGAACACCATCACTCGAATCTAATCTAAAATATGGCTATAGCTTGATACAGCACTAGTAACAGGTTTGAGATTTGGCGACTGAAGAATGCTGACTCCAACGAGCTAGAAAGCCTTGTCATTCAATTTTAATTTAATCTCTTTGGCTTGACGAGGGAGAGGAAGACTTGACGATAAGGCTTGTTTTCTGATGTAAAAGCGTCACAATTGTCCATTCTATCTTCGTTGCAGGGTTGAGCGCGGAGGAGCAGGCGGCGGTGAGGGAGGCTATCAGCAAGGCCCGCAGCATGGAGGAGGTGGAGCGGCTGCACAAGATGTTGAAGGCGGGCAACATCCCAGGCACCATGAAGTCTCAGCAGAACGGAAACTCGTACAAGAGAAGTGAGTGTGGATGAGGTGAAGTGTTCTCCATTGGATACATGAAAGACGAGATGAGACCACTTAGTCAACAGGCTTCGAACGCCTATCCAATTAAGTATCATGTGCCCATGGTAACGTCGGACGGACGTGTGCTACTGAAATAGTGTAGTTCTTGTCTTGACCTTTATGTATATTTATCACTGAATTTTTGGGCGCGTTTCTACGTGTATTATTAAAGTAAATTTGTGAGGTGTTAACAGGATTTTAATTCTGTTGAGGATACGACAACGCCTTCTAGTGTACAAAGGGAGTGAACGTTGCAGTTTCAGAAAATGTATTCAGTTTGAGAGACCTAATTTTAGATTTCAGCAGAAATTCGGGTTCAATTTAATTTATCGAATAATTTATCAAATGGAGGAGGAGCTGGTGTTTGGAAACAGCTTCTTCAGGGAACAAGATTATCACAAGTATACAAGGGTTAGGCTGGCACATGGTGCTGTGTTTGAGAGAACGCCGATTTATTTTGGGCTAATTTCGAAGGAAATGGCGAGGAGAGTGGAAGAATGTCTGACCATCTACTTTCGGGAAGATGATTAAAAGTGGAGCAGAGATGGAAGGGGACCAAAATAGTGGGAGGAGGAAGAGAAGTGAAGGTGAGTGAACTGAATGTGGCAGCGCCGGAGAGTTCCAGCAGGCGTTGAGGATGGAATATGACTGTGAGAGGGCAAAGCTTGAAGATGCCATCAGCGCAGGATGCGTTATTACGCGTTGTGACTGATGTCCAAAGTGCTGTGGACTGCAAGCAACACACTCAGTGTTTTATTTGACCTTTAGAAGGCATACGATACAACCTGGCATTATGGCATCCTCCAAGAGATCCATCAGATGAGACTCCGGGGTCACTTGGTATTTTTCATTCGGAACTTCTTCCGGCGGAGAGTCTTCCGAGTCAAAATCGGCTATCACCTTTCAAACATTCATACCCAAGATGAAAGGGTACCCCAGGGTAGCGTCCTTCCTTGTATTCTATTCGCGATTGATATTAATGGGGTAACGCGGCTGGTCCCACCGTCCGTGAATGGTTCTCTGTACATTGACGACTTTATGATGTACGCATCGGCGTCAGCTGCGTCCTAACTCCAACGCCAACTGGAGAGTGCAATTGCTCGGATGGTTGCTTGGACAGAATCGCTAGGCCATACATTCTCCCGAAGCAAAACATGTCCACTTTATATCCATCGGTCCCACACGAATACGGAAATATTAAAACCTTATATGGGGCTAGGTGGGAACCACAGGTATCAGACAGGCCTTTCCTACATGCATTCCGCCTTCTAGGACTTAAATGCGGCCAGAGACTAACCTGGAAGTACCGCGTGTAGCAGCTTAACCCTCGCAGGACCGGCATTTTTTTGTAAATGCGGGCGGGGTGGGCCTATAGAACACGATATTGAAAGAAAACTGTTAGAGTTAGAGTGATCGGACAAATCCCAACTTTTTTAGGAATTTTCTTTTTGCAGTTGACTTAGGGAGTTTGTTAATGAAAGATAGTGAATAATGTAATAGGCATTTTATTTTAATTTTCAAGCCTAGACTTTTCAAAAGTGTGATAATACTTGTTTTAATGCTCTAAAAAGTCAATAAGTTGTTATAAAATTAGAAAATCACCAGCAATTTCATACTAATTTTTTCAATATTTTTAGTACTTAATATGTAGCAATTTAATCATATTTTAGACCTAATAGCTTATAAGTGCCCAAAATATTCTCTCTCAAGGCTGGAATAGTACTTGTTCGATGAAGAATGACCTGAGGAGCAAAAATATATAAGGTTTCAGTATTTTTGCTCTTTTAGTTTTTGAAATATTTGCAAAAACGTAGTAAAATATTTAATTTTGGTTAAAAATAGGCACACTTTCAAATAGCTCTAGTTTTTGCGCTTTTGCATGTAGCACAATTATTATAGTAATTGAAATAATGTTTTGTTCCGTTTTATTTAAGAAAACAAGCTACAATTGATTCAACAAGAGTTTTTGCATCATGTAAGAAGTTTTGATTCAAATTCCTGATTCATGATTTTGAGAGACCGGATCACCAACGACGTGATTCGAATCAGAACAGGGATGGTGAAAAAGTTGGAAAACAGGGTGGATTTGCGTGTACTGAGATGGTTCGGGCACATGGAGAGGATGGATGAAGGGAGATTGGTGAAAAGGGTGATGAATGCGGAGGCGAGTGGTCGCAGGCCTAGAGGTAGACCGAAGTTTGGGTGGATGGATGGTCTGAAGCAGGCGTTGGGAAGAAGAGACATGAATGTGGAGGTGGCGAGGGAGCGTGCAATGAACAGGCGTGAGTGGAGAATGGTTGTGAATGGTGATTTTGACGCTGCTCTGATGTGGTTTCCCGCCCTTGACATCCCGCTGTCGGGATGGTCGTGGGTGGGGGTGGCCGGCTCGACCCTTTAGCACAAAAAGGCTAAGTTGTGTGAGTGTGAGCGTATGAGGGTGTGAGGTGCGCCTTGCCGTCGGCCACCCCCCTTTCTGGGGGATGCGGCCTAGTGTCTGTAGCTGTAGGAACAGCCGTACATAAGTTTGATCGTGAATGCTCTGTGTTTGATGTTCTGATGTCGAAGTCCCATCATTTGGTTCTAGTTTGACGATGCAGTTGCCTTTTTTTCGTTCAACATCTGGCCTCTTGGCTTTGCTTGAATTGAAGTAACTAATAATGATACCTTTCCAATCTTCAGAATTCAACGAGGATGAGGGGGAGGAGGATGAGGAGGACGACGACGAGCACTGACGGGCTGGCTTCACGACTAGCCCTCGACCCAAACAACTCTATCTGCTGTAGCGTCGTGAGACTTGAGAAAACATGACCATGACTCAGTGTGCTTACGATGTAGCAATCACAAATGAGACAAGTTCCTGCTTCATCTCGGTATACTGTTTCGCAAACGCAATTGCTGAAATTTCTTCCCGATTAACTACCCAATGTAGGTACTTGAAAATTAATATTCAAGGGATAAAGAAAGTTCTATGAAAATGAATCAAGATTGATAACGGTGCCACAGTAAGAGAAGGAAAATTGTATCAGATCATTCTTTTATAAAAATGCAAAGCAGTTTTCTTGTTCATTTCTTTTTTTTAATTCGGGGTGATATGTACGATGGCATCTATCAATGCTGGCCTGCATTCAAATTATAATGTATAGAACACTTCATTTACAAGTGAGAATTTATTTTGCGTTTGTCTTTCGAACGTCAACTCCATCAAGGGTGAGTTTAACGCGTAGTTTCTATTTATCCGGTCGCTCACGTAAAAACACGCGCCTTTGTCTCCTTTCTGAAGCTAATCGTAAGCCACACACAGTTTGATTTCTGTATTCTGGATGTTTTGAAAAATTACTGTAACACGATGATGCATTCATTTTCGATTGTCTTGTGTCAGGATTTGATTTGATTTGAGCCTCATTTCCACCAGAGCCTCAACGTGACTTGTGTCAGGAGATCACTTCTTTTCAGGACCACAAAGTGACGGCTGATGCGTAAACTACGAAATTACACCGTTTCCCGCTTCAACTGTTGTTTTCGACGCCTCAAGGGAGAGGTGCCAGCTTCGGGCTACTATGGAGTAATGGAATAAAGTCCACATCTGTATTCTAGCCATAATTAAATCACTTAATTTATATTTAAATGATCGTACTTTCAACTAGTTTTATCGAGTCCAGTTCAATTTTACCATGCAGCGCCATCAATGTCTGGCAGATTTGACTGTAAACTCTTGAAACTGCATTCTAGTTATTTGTAGTGAATTTGCGTATTTCGTGTATGATTTATATATATCTCTTCTGCTATTAATGATTGATTCCTGATTTTGAACAGTCAGCCCCATAAGTTCCTGTCCGTCACAGCACAAGTTTTGACATCAATATTGCTAATCAGTTTAATAATTACTGATAAGCTCATGATACTACACTCGGCTGATGCTGAGCAGTTTACTACACTTGGTCCGAGAACGTTGAGTCCGAGAAAGCAGATAGACCTCCAAATACCTAATACATATTCTCAATAGTTCTTCTTTCATTAACTAAGCTTTTTTCACACTTATTTTCCTCGCTACTCATGGTAAAAGATGTTTTTTTCTGTCGCAAGGTAGTTGAATGGGGAATTTTTTCCTTCATTCGTGTCCTGACAATGATTGATTTGTTAACCATAGTTTTGTGCTGACCTGATATGTTATTATTTTAATTTACGTCCACGTTTGAAAAACCTGGCCAATCGATCCAAACTAAGGAGTTGAAAACTTCTGGGGATCTTCCTTTCTCTCTCGTTTACAAGTATGGCCTGAGCAGACAGCATTTACAATTTTGTCTTATACAGCATCACCTGTCTTAGCCTTTGATGGCCGTTGAATGAGTTTTGTGCTGGTACCCATCCGTAGTTTGAACAATATGCTCCATTAAGATGATGCACTTGACCTTCTGGGGAAGGAAAGCGAGCAGCATACTCTGCGTCTTTGTTGTGGGAAACGTCCCTGTCGGATTTTGCTGGAGCCCGATTGGGTGAAGATTGGTGAAGAGGCTGTTGGATGTGCGGGTGTTGAGAGGGGAGGGTGGAGGAGTGTCTGACCATCTGCTGGTGGAAGGCAGATTAAGAGTGGAGCAGAAGTGGAAAGGCAACAAACGAGTGGGAGGAGGAAAAGAGGTAGTGAAAGTGAGTGGACTGAATGTGAAAAGTAGAGCCGAAGAGTTTCAGCAGGCGTTGAAGGAAGAATATGACAACGTGAGAGGACAGGATCTGAGAGATGTGGAGGAAGAATGGGAGACGTTAAGGGATTCGTTGCTGAGATGTGCGAAGAAGGTGTGTGGTGTGCGCCGTGTGGGCG
>SDVV010013191.1:0-11935 GCA_016164225.1 Gammarus roeselii | reverse complement strand
GCGGTGGGGCAAAGTGATCCTCTAGAATGCTGTAGATCGCATATCAGATCCTGGCGGCTTGCTGACTTTTTTTATCCTCATGTGCTTGAAACGATAACACTGATGAGCTCCTAAGCTTGGCTATTAAACGCGTGTTAAATAGCAATTCCAAACGAATATTTGTACTTAACAGTTTAAATAGACAAACTGTTTTTGTAACAGTGCATTTTTTTTCCTAAATACTTTAATTCCCTTTTTTTAATAAGTTTAGAAAACGTCCCAAGCTTTACACTGCCGCAACATTTTTAAATTTTCCGTTGATCAACTTTTTGATACAAGAGTGAAGAAGCAGTGGGACGTCGATCCGTCAGCGCACATTAAAAAGGCGCTCGGCCAACAGTTGTGTGCTTGCGTAAGATTTTGGCTTTTCTATTTCGAATGATATGGAACCTTACAATAAATTTAATATATCCTAGACCATTTGTGTGCAACTTGACAATTTCCCTTGACTTTTTGTAAATTTCAACCACGAGGTTCAGCCTTTTGACCCAAACTAAGGTGCATTTTGTCAGTAGGGAGATTAGTTCCGAGGCAGAATATCGTAGAGGTCACTGTGGCGTATGTAACCACGAGGTTCAGCCTTTTGACGCAAACTAAGGTGCATTTTGTCAGGAGGGAGATCAGTTCTGAGGCAGAATATCGTAGAGGTCACTTTGGCGTATGTAAGCACGAGGTTCAGCCTTTTGACGCAAACTAAGGTGCATTTTGTCAGTAGGGAGATTAGTTCCGAGGCAGAATATCGTAGAGGTCACTGTGGCGTATGTAACAATAGACACTAAGGGAGATATTTACGAACATGGTAAACAATAGCAGCGTGCATAAATATAAAAATTTCATGGTCTGGTATACAAAGTTTTGCAACTTAAAAAAAAATATAGCTACATACTATTGTTCAAAACCTATCGTTTGAAATGTAATGGAATTTAATACGTCAATTACACGCAAACAAATTGTTCGACTTGAACATTTTGTTAGGTGATCACTTATTGAAAGCGTAGTCACCATTTACAGCAAAAAAAATTAGGGTGTACAAACTTTAGTAAGATTCTAAGAAATAACCCCCGCGGTTCATAGAAAACAATACCTCAGTAGAATTTCAGAGCACGGTTGCTGGTGAACGTGACGTCGTTAGTTAAGGGGATTTCTTATTTGTATTGGTTGTGACACTGTCGATGAAACATCGGCGATTCAACAAAGTTCGGTCTTGGACAACGTACACTAGGATACAAACGGGGAAACACCAACATGCAAGAGTGAAGGTATTTTTTGGATTGGCTTACCCAGTTGGGGAAAATTTAAAGTCAGATTTTGTAACGAATCATTCAAAGAATTATTGAAAATACACCCCCTCTTTTGGAAAAAATCTGCTCGCGCCCTGCTTAGAAGGAAACGTCTGAATTTGATGTGAAATGATAGGTAGGCCACATTTGCATATACTTCAATGTGTCATTTCGGCCCCACTCGGTCAATCATGTATTTTTAAACACTACAGTAAAGATAGTTTACAGCTCACCTGAGGTAGACGTTAAGACTCGGTTCAGATGATACCCCCGGGATGGGGTCACGTAGCGAAATTGATAACAAATAACCAAGAATGGTTCCACCATTCAACTTCTTGGCACTCCAACATATCCAGGAACCCATGCAACAACACACAGAGGACAAGTGGGCAGACCAGGACACCGACGATAAGACGGAAATACTGGCAACCGATAAAGAAGTTTAACCCCCCCCTCCCCCCACCCACCCGATGCGGGAAAAGAAGTAAGAATCAAATAAATTATTATTGTATCTACACGGAGAACAGTCCGCATGCAAATAGCAAAAACGAGAACAAGAGAAGAAAGACGTAGAACTAAGTGGCGCAACGCCCTAACCCCACGTTTAGTCAGTTTTGAAGTGAACTTTCCCATATCAGATAGTTCTACGTAGTTCCATGCGGACTGATGATTTGAGAACCATCATAAATTTTAAAGTACATAGAAATACAAATGAAACTCATTTGTTCCTTGAAAAAAATTTTTTAAAATAAGTTTTCTTAAAGTATGCGACTTCGACTGAGTGAATCTAACACTTGGGAGAACTGGTGATTTCCGACTTGGTAATAATTTCAAAGGCCAGGCTTGGAGGCTACGCTCCTAATAACAGGACATCGAGTTCATTTACATGCGATGGAGTGCAAATTCCGTACAAAGATAATTATTCGAACATGTACGAAAGCCGCCATTCCAAGACAGACTCCGGCTATGCAGTACTAACAATCCAATCCGGGTTAAACGAGTGAAGGTAAAAAGATTGGTCGGTCCTTAAAGAAGATTCCCGTAAATTGATAATTAACAAATACCAACAAGATCTTTGTCCCGCAACATAATTTTTTTCCTGGAATCTGATGCAGAAGATTTCCAGCTACTGCTAGTCCCTTCTCTCCCGTGTATGATCAGTTGTTGCAGTGACTCAGCAGGTTCTTGCTGCACCCATCGACAGCATCGGAGCCAACGCCACTAACAGCAGCCGAACACTTCCTTGAACAGAGGCAAGCGAGCAGGAACTGTAGACAACACACCTATCCACAAGGCGAGTTGATTGAAAGAAACACGATTAAAAACGAAGGCTAGTTTTTGAATTGGTCATTTCATTTAAATGCAATTCGAATAAAACAATTTGCATTTTAATTCAAACCTTCTGATGTCTGAATTTCAGAAGTCAATAACCACAAACGTTAGAAGTAACTTTATGTTCACAGAATTAGTGTTATTGCTAGGTAAATTTGGTCATTTTATGAATCGTTACAATCGAGTTTGAATCAACTTCAAAACTTACGGTGCATATGAGTTGAAAAATAACAAATTAAATTTTACGATTCAAACATGATCTCGATTACATACGATTTTCTTGAATTTAACGACAAAAATAACAAGTTACAACAACCCATAAGAAAATAACAAAGTATTATCGATCGAACAATGCAGGAGGGTGCATTACTTGCCTAATTGAAAAAATGAAACCCTTTATACTAAAAACTCAGCAATTCAAGAGATAGGAACTGTTTATGTCCTTTTCCCACGACAAAACCATTTAATTAAGTGAATAGTAATATTATCGCCTCTAACGTATTACAGTACTAGTTTTGCAATGAATTATAATACTGTTTTCTGTCAATATATTCAGTAATGTTACTTTCTAAAGCCTTACCAAGTATAGTCATGTATATGCAACAAAAGGGGCGACATTTCGGTATGTGTTCGAGCCGTACGAGAAACTGCAATAACTTACGTGATTCGTCATTTACAAATAAAGAGCAAAATCCGATGATTAAAGCTGCCACTAACGTACTTGCCAAAATTTTTCAGACAACGACGTATACCAATTTAAACTTCTTTGGAAACCGTTTTTTGAGGGCATCTGACAAGTTGCAATGCTTGTTTTTACTCTCGCTTCCAAGTTAGGTTCGATTCTGCGAGATGCCGAAGTTAGCGAGGGTGTACAGCAGACGGGCGCAAGGCGTTAGATATTTGGTGCAGAAAAGAAGGGACCGTCAGTGTCGGAGTATTTTGAGGTTGGAATTGAATGACGACCGAAGGAGTGTGTGAATTGAAAATGGAATGCTAGGAACGATAATCGATTAACGTTGGGAGAACATGAAAGGTTCGTGTTTAAATTAATAAAATGCTTATGTTGACTATTAGAATAGATTGACCAGACTGGATACTGTGGCAAAACTAGACATGCTAGATACATGAAACCCAGTTTAAGGTTTCAACAAAAGATTTGCAGTTTACAGATAGCAACAATCGCGGGCCCTGTTTCTTCAAGTCAGAGCAGCGAGGGATGATGAAAACTAATGAGCGATTCAAGCCCCCATAGTGACGGTTTTCATTTCAAACAATGTTAGCTTCTCGACAGTGAAGCCCTTATTTCTGTTATCGTTCAACAGCGATTTGCTGAACCACAAATCTTCCAGCAATGCAGAACTCTTGTCGCATTGACGCGGAGAAGCAAGAGAAAACTCGCTAACGATTGAAAAGGTGCTTTGCTATTCATTATACAACCTTTGAAACACATCCGACATAGTAAAAATTCCTTTACAAACATTGTTCAGGCAACTCTGAAACAAAATTCAATGATATCAAGATAGATCACAGATGAATAAAACGCGTCTCGCTATAGATCAACCACCAATGCATTTCCTTTCGTAACTCTATACGTGCATCCATCACTGCCATTTATCTCTTCCGCAGACACCGTGACGAAACACGATATTATAAACAAATAAATTTATATTGCAATAAAAGACTTCAAAGTCTTTGCGCCACTCATAGCTGAGCAAAACTCATGAACAGCTATAAGCCGGCCAACATAAATAACAAACAGGACGACCTAACACCGAACAGTTGGACCTGACACCGCTACGGTACCACCGTAGAGCTCCACTTCAAGCAACGGTTCCTGTCGCACAAAACAAGCGCCGCGCTTCCTGGGCCTTGGAGGCAGCCCAAGCCAGCTCTTTGAAATGCGGCATTCCGTAAAGAAGGTTCATACAGAAGGCGCACTTCGAAAAGTCAGCACCTGATATGGAGCACGCCGTAGAAAAGGCTCATGGAAATCGATCTCCGTAGAGTCGGCTACTATAGAAGTCGTATCCAATAGGAGTCGCACTCCGTAGAGTTAGCTACAATAGGAGTCACACACCGTAAAATCGGCTCCTACAGAAAGCGCAATCCGTAGAGTCGGATTCTAGAAGTTTCACTCCGTACAGTGAACTTCTAAAAGTCACAATCCGTACAGTCGGCTCCTACAGAAGTCGTACTTTGTGGAGTAAACTTGTAGAAGTCGCACCCCGCGGAGTCCTGTCCAATAGTACGCGCTTCGTCGAGTCTGCCAATAGAAGAAGTTACACTCCGGAGAGTCTGCTCCTAGAAGTGGCACTACGTAGAATCGGCTCCTATAGAAGTCGCACTTCGTAGAGTTGGTTAATATAAGTTGCACTCCGTTTAGTCGGTTTCTAGTACTCGCACTACTTAGTCTGCTACTTTAAGTCTCACTCCGTAGAGTCGCTCCTAGAAGTTGCACCTCGTTGAATCTGCTCATATCAAAGTCGCACTCCCTGGAGTCAGCTTCTATAGGAGTTGCACTCCCTGGTGTCTGCTCGTAGAAGTCGCTCTCCGTAGAGTAGGTTCCTATTGAAGCCGCACTCACACCGTACTATTGCCACGCCGTGAAAACCAGTGTTATTGGTGTTCTATTAGCTCAATTTCTACATTTACAAATGTTATCTTTATTTCGGCTGTTATACCAGTTTGTACTTTATCAATGCTATCAAGCGTATGGGTGGGTATACGGAATGTGAACATTTAAATGCAACTGGTATTGTCACTGCATGATTATAATTTGAAAACGTATTTCCGCACTGTTAGGATACCTCTGTTAGGATGCAGCACTGTTAGGATGCCGCTCTAGTTCGTTTATCTCATATTTTAGCTGTGCATGTGTTACCCGTCTGTCTAAAACACTGTTAAATCTGGCCTGCTTTGTGTACCAAAACTAAAGTGACTTGTATTAGGTAGTATCATAGCATTGTACCCAGAAGTGGTTCATGCTCATATTGTAGGTGGTTCATACTCATGAAAATTATTGTAGACAGTGGCACTTTACATCCTACAGCTTTACTGAAATTAAATTAATTCCTCCATCATCTTCTGATACCCCGCCGGTCATGTCTGGTACAAGGCTGATGCCCAAAATCTCGCTATCGTTTTCACAACATTAAAAAGCAAAAGGGAGCAGCTACGTATCAGTTCAGCTTTGCATTCAACTCCAACGCGCAAAAGGAAGTAACTCTGAGCTAATGTGCATCCGACGATAACGCGCATTCAACTCACTCGCTTTGTATTAATTCCAATCGTCGATAGAATCGTCACAACCCGCATGTAATTATTTCCGTTTAAATTCAGTTCTAAAGTGTATCCGACGATAACGCGCATTGAACTCACTCGCATTTGTATTAAATCGGTTTCAATCCCGTTTTCGAACTGTCGATATTATCGTCACAACTTGCATGTATTAATTCCGTTTAAATTCCGTTTCCGAATTGTCGATATAATAGTCAGGACCCGCATCTAATTATAGTTAGTACATTCATGTCTGCTATCTACAAGAAACCACGGAAATAGAACTCAAGAAAACGGTCCATTTTCCTACCGGTAAATTCTTCACCAGTCTCTGATGGTGATGGCTAAGCTAGAATGTGACATTTGCCACATCTCGCACGCCCCCGAACTAATGATTTGCGATAGTTCTTCTAACTCTGCCAGAAAATTGGGCAACAGTCCCTCATATGGGGATTGCAAGGCAGCGCGCTGCAAACTATGTCAACAGGCAGAGGAAATGAAACGACTGAAAGCACGATTCGGTCATGCCTTCAATGACATGTCCAACACAACGACGGTCAACACGGATACCCAGCGGCTAGCTATTGAATCAAAATTGGAAAAAGTGTTGAAACAATTCCACGAATTCAAAGATCTGATGAACAGCGAACTAGCAAAAGTCAAAGAATCTGTTGAGGCCACCCTAAATTAACTGAAAGAACTTCAAGTGCACCTAGACTCTGCATCGGCAAAGAAGCTTACAGCTCTAGACGAAGAGACCAAGAACAGCATCAAATCGACTAAAAATTCATTCAAAGATAGCGAGGCATCGTACACTACGGTAGTAAGAAAGTAGCAGTCACTCTGTGACAATGCACCACACGATCGGCCACTATCTCACCACATCCGACCCGGCATACGTAACCGTTTTGGCGTATTGCCCAATGAAATGGACTCTCAGAATACGGAGGACATTTTAGTGATTGGCGATTACAATCACTTCCCTCAAATCAAATCAGCGAAAAAGGGAAAATTCAACTAAACTACTCGGCATAACAGATTTAAAAATCGACAAAATTGAGGGCATAATCGTAAAGGAAAAGATACCTTCTTCTAAACGAATTATAATTCAAGTCGTAACTTAAGACGTGTCACAGACATAATCGACATGGAAAAGGTACACAACTATGTTAAAAAATGTCAAAGGTTCACACAAGAACATACATGTCACTGGCATCTTGCCCTATCCGAACCAAAGCCGATACAAGTTAAGCAAGATGATCTTTCTTAACTATCACCTAGCAGCTTTCTGCAGAGCACAGAAAATCTTTCTCAGATCATTGGGAAACGACGATTGACTCAAGTACTATAATTTTAATAAAATCACCAACAAGGCTTGCATAAACACGTATGGACTTGATGCCATCGAGAACATCCTTAAAACATAGATGCTGGTCTTGTCACCGAAAATAAGTCAAAAAACGTAGTCGATATCATACCATCAACTGCGCAAGCAGTATCTGACGAGATGACCCAACGGCCTCCATCCGTTTCAACACTAGATACACAACAAATACAAGAGCCCATCAAAACATCACCGCAGGTCTTAGCAAAAAAGTTCCTGTCATCAGTCCAGTTCGAGTTAGAGGCAATAGTCACCGCTCCGCTTGTCAACGCCGCTCCGCTCGTACAACCCAAGTAACCGAAAACGAAAGTCTTGGCTCCGACACAAGGCCTCTTAGTAGAAAAAGATCAAGTCAGGAAAATCAAGTTAATGTAACTAACGGTACTCTCAAATGTTACTATGCGAGCGCTAGAAGTCTCCGAGACAAAATCGACAAACTAGGCATCCTTGCAATGAATGAATGTATCGACATAATAGCAATCACATGATCGTTTATTAAATCGAGCACCAGGCATTATTCAGGCGAATTTACTCTCCCGGTTACTCACTATTTCACATAGATGGATGAGGCCGAGAAGGCGAAGTGCTATTTCTCGTGAAAAACACTAAGCAAATATTAGAAGTCACTATTCCTAACAGCAGGCACGACATAGTATCAATCCAAGTAGTCGGTAAACATACAAATCACCCTCGTCTATCGATCCCCAAAAAACAAGGTTGCAGATGACATCGACCCTTACAACACCCTCCTCGATGTCGTCACAACACAACACAGAATAGTGCTTGGAGACTTCAATATCCCCGACATTGATTGAGAAACAAACGAATGCACTGCCACTTGCCAAAGTCCGATTGATTTTGCACATGATAAGTTCATGACGCAAATGGTGAAGACACCTACAAGAGGTAGCAATATTCATGATCTGTTTTGCGAAGGCGACTCTCATGTCACGAACGTCGAAGTGGGCGAATCACTGGTAACCAGCGTTAACAACTCAATAAGGTTTTTGATTGATCTCGAGTTGAAAACGTCAACAAACTGCGAAAAAGTCCTTAACTTTTGATTAGCTAATGTCGATGACTTAAGAGAGTCAATAACCCTCGGACAAGATGTCAATCAATCGCTTTACAATTTCTTGACTGCACTTAGAAATATCGGGTATGAGCATATCCCACGCAAAAACAGGCAAACAGCAGCCAATCGGCATAAGTACTGGAAAGGAGAATTGCAGCGTCTTCAGTCACGAAAGAAAGCAAAGCACTCGATAAAACAGAAACCTCCACATGACGACATAGCAAAAAATGAATACAAAATCTGCAGAATATATATCAATCTGCGGGGGGCATCTGCGTCAAGGGGAAACGTGACGACAGCTGTGGGGGCAGAGACCCTACACATCCAGCGCCGGGGCTCAACGGAGGGGAGGAGCTGAAATTGTGACGTGTACATCCGCTGCAGAGCTGCAAGCGCAGTACGCCTGGCACTTGTATCGGTCTGCGGGGCATTTGCTTCAAGGACGGGAAACGACGCCGTGGTGATTCTTCCTATGAAGCGTGGTGGATCGTCAATAGCATCGGACGGCCGCTGTGGGGTACGTACCTTCGGTATTGCGTAGCTGGCTCATAACTGTGTTAATTAGTTCCTAACGGTGCCACGTAGGTCTAGAGATGTGTGGAAATTCCATCGTGGCGGCACCCTTTTATCTCGTTATAACTGGTCAGGGTTCCCGGCGATTGGGTGAAACCAGCGCAGTGTTGTGTGGAAGGCCCGGACAATTTTATTGGTGTTTAATTGTGTCGTTTCTATCAAAATTGTGTTTATGAGTTTCTAAATATACAGTCCATTCCATAAAAAACCTAAATGTCTTTCCTGTCTCCTGTTATTCACCTTGACCCTTCTCCGCTATCACTTTACCAATCTCCTTCAATCCTCTTAAATCTGCGTTTCCTTACCACACAATTTAGAGAAATAAACGGTCAACATGAACGATATAATACGACTAATCGTGATAACTAAGGAGAGAAAATATAAAATAGTAATGACGAAACAATATCTAGAGGGGCACCAAACACCAAGATCAAATTCAGGCTCCTCTCCACACAGCTTTCTTTCACTGATGCTCACACTCTCCACGCAGTTTTCATTTCGTAACAGCTCTCATCCTCCAGTTAAGCTCACCTTCTGTACAACAGCTCACGCACTCCGCCCAGGTCCTCTACAAACAGCTTTCACTCTCCAACAAGGTTTCCCGCTCGCAACAGCTCTGGCCCTCCATAATTTTTTCGTATCAGTTCTAACGCTCCAAACAGTCTTTCTTCTCTCGCTAGCTCGCGCTCACCATGCAGCTGTTTTCCGTCAGGCTTCACACTACAGCCATGGCGGATTCCCTCCCACAACAACTCACGCTGTTGAACTAGCATCTTTCCTAACCGTTCTCACTCTCTTCCCAGGCTTCCCTCACGTAACAACTCAGGCTCTCCACCCAGCTTAATTTTCTAGCAGCTCTCTCTCCAACCAGGCTTCCCTCTCGCAACAGCTCACGCTATCCCCTCACCCAGCCCTCCCTGACTCGCGTTGCTCTCGGCGTGCTCGGGTTTCTTCTTGTTTACGGGCAGGGGCGCCGTCCCTGAGCGCCCAATTACGCTCCACGGCCCGCGCTGCAGGGCGCGTCTGGCGCTCGGAACGGTCACGTTAGAATTGCAACCAAGAATATATTTTGGCTGGCCAACAGTTGTACAAACAAGCTGACGGTAGGCCCTTTCCTGCTAAACCTCGCAATGTTTGTTTATTTTTGTCGTATGTTATTTGCATACACTGCAAATAACGGAATAATTAGTTTTTATTATGAAAACAAATGACAAAATGAAGATCAATGCCAGAATGTAGGCTGAATTCAAAGTTCATAGCTCAGAAAGTAGACACATGGCTAATCAAGCGGTCCACACGTACCCTTACATGCATAAGTTAAGCATTTTGTTAAAAATAATCAACGAGCTAATAGGTAGGGTCTTATTTAAAGTTTTCTCTCAACTTATATATTGATGTTAGGGTCATAAATTTGAACTCGTTGTCATAAGATGGTTGATGCAAATTGCTGATGCTGTTCGATTTTATCCTGTGATTGTTCATGGCAGTCAATTAATTGAACCGCTTAATGACGAGGCAAATGTAGAGGAAGGACAGTTGTGAATTAGAGGCCACGCACATGATTCAATAATAAATTGTGGGTTTTCCTAGGATAACGAGACCATTTATCACATGCCGTTGGACATCATTGACAGCAGGTGCTGCATACGGGAAAGCTGGGTTGCATATACGCATAGTCAACGTTTGACTACGATGCATCTACTGCATGCAGTGTGGACCCACAACACAGTATGGTGTGGACCCGTTGCATAATATGGGTTCGACTCACAGAATACAATGGCCTGGAGTATGGAATCACTTTGTCTAACGTTCACCACAGTATTGGGTGATGCCCTTCATTCCTGCCTGGCGCATCGCAGGGCCACTTGCTGATTGCTGCCTAGATTTGATTGGTTGGCTTTCATTTTGTGCTATGAGCTCCTTGAAGCGTCTTGTTCGCTGACAAATACCTTGAAATACACTTACTATATTCTGAACTATTTACCAATATCTTCTGTTTCGAAGATCTTTGTGGTACTAGTTACATTTGCCAGCCCAACATGCTCTCAGCCATAAGTTGCCATTACTAAATTTGCAGGCCAGAAAGAAAAACCATCAATTGCAAATTATATCCGCGAATGTCTAGGGGGTTCCAAAACGCAATCACGATGACATGAAAAGGGAGGTTACTTGCCAGTGAACTTGTCTGTGGTCCGATTATGATTGAACAAAATTGGATACGGCATCGTCGCCAAGGCAGCGTGTTGTCTATGCGATATCATGCTAGGGAGTTGCATCGGCGCCAAGGCAGCGTGTTGTCTATGCGATATCATGCTAGGGAGTTGCATCGTCGCGAATCCCGCAGACGCACGCAGTTTTGTATTAAAACAGTAAATTGTGGGATTTGGTCCCTCAGACCAGTTTCTGAGAAACGACGTTGGTACTTATTCATCCGTAGTTTGTATCTCCTAGATTATCCACCACTCAAAATTTTTTCGTTTGCCATGAATGTGAATTTTTGAAATGTTGCTCACCAGACCATATTCTAGCTGCACGAACGACTGCCGTAGCACGCTGAATGCGCGGCCGGTGGACTGCCGTAGCACGCTCAATGCTCGGCTGATTGACTGCCGTAGCACGCTCAATGCCCGGCCGATTGACTGCTGTAGCACGCTCAATGCTCGGCCGATTGACTGCCGTAGCACGCTCAATGCTCGGCCGACTGACTGCCGTAGCACGCTCAATGCCCGGCCGACTTATGTAGCACGCTCAATGCTCGGCCGATTGACTGCCGGAGCACGCTCAATGCTCGGCCGATTGACTGCCGTAGCACGCTCAATGCTTGGCCGACTGACTGCCGTAGCACGCTCAATGCTCGGCCGACTGACTGCCGTAGCATGCTCAATACTCGGCCGACTGATTGCCGTAGCACGCTCAATGCTTGGCCGACTGACTGCCGTAGCACGCTCAATGCCCGGCCGACTTATGATGCACGCT
>SDVV010013190.1:0-15193 GCA_016164225.1 Gammarus roeselii | reverse complement strand
ATAGTAACATAAAAACCTCCATAATATGAAATTCACTAATAAAGAGTAAGATGTCAAACCTAGGAATGATAATGTTCGAGCAACGATATCCTATTACAACGGTAACTATATCGTTTAATAATAACCTAAAAAAATAGGGTTCGAGCACTAAATACCCATTGGAATAACATGGGTGTCTGCGATACTAAGTAAAACGATATCAAAATATCCTATCAAAAGAGAATTATATCATACACATACAGCCAGCCTCCTATGTACCAGGCCAATATTTCTCACGAGTAAGCCATTTAAATAAACTCTAAACCATATACATATACATATCCTTTACATTAACTATATACAAGCCATCAATAACCATAACCAATTAATAATCACCACGGCGTTTTAGGGACCCCACATCTCCAGGGCATATTCGTACCCCCATATCTCCAGGGCATATTCGTACCCCCATATCTCCAGGGCATATTCGCGCCCCCTATCTCCAGGGCATATTCGCGCCCCCTATCTCCAGGGCATATTCGCGCCCCCTATCTCCAGGGCAAATTTGCGACCCCTATCTCCAGGGCATTTTCGTGCCTGTATATGCTATTGATATGGGTAATGAAGTGCAAGGCTCTGAACTCATCACTGTGAGCGTTTTGACGACATCAGGTGGGTTTCTCGTTCTTATTAAAATTGCCGACAACAAGGGTTTATTGTTAGGAGTTCACGTCATTTCCCAACATGAGAAAGAAAAAATCATTGACCTTGCAACAGGCCGGTCTGGAGGTTTCCAAACACCAAGTACGGTATGATACTTCCTCTCGATATAAACTCTTGTGGCGCAAACTTATGCAGCATCTCATACCAGAGAATACTTTGGCAACAATGAATAATCCCTCGTTACGTAAACTTAAATGTACACGTTTTCATAATATTCTCACATAGTGACATAGCTTATATCTTGTCCTATGCATCCAGTGTGAGGCATCGTCTAACCATGCATCTGACAACATAATGACAATAGGGCAGTTGTAAGTAACTAGTAACCACAGCTGTTAACGAACGAGTGAATGTACTCGATTTTCATATGGTAACTCGGATGAACACAAGGCCAACAGCTGATCTGCTCAACCAATCGTGACGTCACTCAGAGTGTTGAACACAGAAAACAAAACGCCTCTTACAGCTTGTTTAGTTCGAATTTTGGAAAAAAATGTCCAACTTTACTATAGTTCTTGACACGAGCTTTTTTCACTGCATCCGCGATGTTACCTACATTATTGTAGGTGGATAGATCATGCAAAGAAAAATAAATAGCGCTCTTTAAAGATCAATATCAACATTCGAAACAGCACTTTCCATAATCATAATTTGTGAAAGCATTTTTGGATAGGTGAACGTTTGCTTTCCACAATTTAAAATTTGGAAACTAACGTTGCATTGGATTGATTTTCTTTATATTAGCTTTCAAATTATGTATTGCTTTTACCGACAACTCATGTGCTGTCTGTAAATTACACGGGGGAGTGCTGATCGAAAGGATTGGAGACTGTAAGGATGGTGCGAGTGGCGAGGAACAGTGTAGCTTTCTGAGTGGCAGAGGGGGTGCCGATCAGATTTCTGCGGTAAGCAAAACCTGTGAGAAGTACCTTGCGAAGGGAAAGGATGTACTCTGGGCCTTCTTAGTTTTTGAAAAGGCCTGCGACAGGGTGGGAAGGGAAGCGATGTGAGCTGTTGCGTTTGAATGAAGTGAACGGAAAATATGTTGAAAGCGGTTCCGAGTTTCTATTTTGGCAGCAGCGCACGTATCAGAGTGATGAGCGAAGTGAGTGCATGGTCCACATTGAAAGTGGGTCGGGGACAATTCTACATTATTTCTCCCAGGCAGTTTAATCTCTACATGAATGGAGTGATCGAGGAAGTGAATGCGAATGTGATGAGTATTGGCTTCGAGCTGTTGGAAGCGAATGGGCGGAGTTGGCAGTTGAGCCACAGTCTGATTACGGATGATAAAGCACATGTGGCGGATTCGGAGGAGAAGCAATGTTAGCAAGTGTCGGATTTTGATAGAGTGTGTTAGAGGAGGAAGCTTCGAGATAACGTGGGTAAAAGTAAAGTAATGAAATGATCGCAGAATGTCAATGCTAGCTGAATTGTGTCCTCCTAAATGGAGAGGTATTGGTGGAAGTTCAGTGTATTAGTTCCTGGGCTCACGTGTGGGAAGACTGACCGAGTGGAAACAGAGATGAAATTGCAAGTGACGGAAGGGTGTAAAGTGTTGTGTACACTGAGGAGAGTAATGAACTGTAAGACGTCGGGTATCAAAACGAAGAAAGGGTTGTATGAAAGGGTAATTTTCCCAACTGGGCGCAGCGAGGCAAAGATTGGGGGAGCGAGAATAGAAGAGAGAGGAATGTTGAATGTTTTCGAGAGAAAATGATTAAGGGTCATAGCTGGAGTGACGCGGAGATACAGGATCAATAATGTCGTTGTTCGAATTAGAACGGGGATGGTGAAGAAGTTAGAGGACAGAGTAGATTTGCATGTTCTGGTTCAGACACATGGTGAGGATGGATGAAGGGAAATTAGTGAAAATGGTGATAAACACTGAGATGAGTGGACGTAGGCCTAGAGGCAGACCGAAGGTTATATAGATGGATGGTGTGAAACAGGCGTCAGGAAGGAGAAACCTGAGTGTAGAGGTAGCGAGAGAGCGTGCAATAGATAGGCGTGAAAGGAAAATGGTAGATATTTTCTACCTGTCTGCAGCATACAGATTCTGACACCAGGCCAAATCCCACAAAAATGGAGGTGACCGACTTCAAGGCGCACCTCACACTCCGCTCATACACTCACACTCGAACAAACTTAGCCTTTGGCGCTAAATTGTCTGACCAAGAGCCTCGCAACACACATTTTGGGTTAGCAGTGAGACCGGAGATCAGTGTAGCAGCAGAACTCGTGAGCCTTGGCTCATATACTACTGATGAGTCATAGTATCCTGGCCCTCCCTCTCCCACGACAATCCCTTTTCTCAACGAGATTCCAAGGGCGGATAAGCACATCTGTGTAGCGTCAAAACTCATCCATTCACAACTATTCATCCCTCTCGCCTATCCATAGTACGCTCTTTCACTACCTCAGCACTTAGGTCTCTTCTTCCAAACGCTTTCTTTACGCCACCCATCCACCCAAACTTCGGTCTACCTATCTTCTATCACCCATCCTTACCATGTGCCCGAATTATATCACAACACGTAATTCTACTCTGTCCTCTAACTTCCTCACCATCCCTGTTCTAATTCAAGCAACGTCATTATTGATCCTATCTCTCAGCGTCACTCCCTAAACATTTCATCTCCAAAACATTCAACCTTCTGCTCTCTTCTGTTGTCGCCCCAAATTCTCAGCCTTGTAGAGCACAGTTGGGAAAAATACCCCTCATACAACCCACTCTTTCCTTTTATACACAACGTCATACAGCTCATCACACTCCTCAGTACACTCAACATTATACACCCTTCCTTCACTCGCACCATTATCTTCTTTTCCACTTGTTCAGCACTCTCCAAGAGGGGGGTGGGAGAGATGAGATCCCCCGATGGTTACAGAACCAAGGGGATGCTCTGCAGCACACAAAAGCCTCTTTGGGGTCTGTGTGACTGCAAAGATACACACGGTGAGTCCTTCCTGGGGGGACTCCGGAAGGTTCACTTCAATGCAAATTGAAGGATGGGCAGAGATTGCCTCTTTGGATCTTTAGTTCCTTGTGACTCCTTGTGACTCCAAATGAGATCCCAGTTACTTAAAGCAGCAAACTTCTTCCGATAACTCTGCATTAGGAAGATATTGATTCGGCTCCATTGACATTCCTCGAAGATCTTATTGCATTTCTTTTACCCACGGAAGCTCGCAACTTTCTCCTCTCACACACTCTAACAAACTCCGACACTAGCCTACACAACTTCCCCTCCGAATCAGCCGCCAGTGCTGTATCATCCGGAAACAGTAACCGACTCAGCTGCCAACTCTGCCCATTTGCTCCCAACAGTGTGCTGCACGAAAGCATACTTGTACTATGCGTAGGTAATATAATAATTTTTCTTGCCGAATATGTGAATAATTTTTTCGAATGACTCAATGACTTATGAATGAGATATTACTGCTGTTTCACATTGTTTCATACACGTATGTGTGGTACACCTTTATTTTGATGAAACTAGTCCCCTTCCATTTTATGTGTTTACATGTCAGTGAAACTTAATGTGAAACTTCCGACTTCTACATTGAGCTCCACATACACGTTATCTGTACAAGGACAAACTATCTTTACCAGTCTCTACAAGGCATTGAAGCCCAACTCTCAATTTGAGACGCGTAGTTTTCTTCTAGTTCTAAAAGTCTTTCCCCTTATCGGACCGTGACGAGTAGGCCTTGTCGTGTTGACATGGAAAGGCACTCAGCCAGTGTCGCTGAGGAAAGGAGGAGAGGCGGAGAAGAGTATCCGAGAGGGAACAAAATGTTCAAGTAGGTAAGATTTTAATGTTTTGTTCATGTGTGATATTGGTTGAGATTTACTGTTAATCTTCGTGTTTTGTTTTTACCTGACGTATTATCAGAGAGTCTTCCCATGAGTGACAGATCCAAGAGAACTCGAATCGAACACCAGTTGAATCGTAGTGTCGATGGATGTTTACGATGACTTCCGTCACTCAACATTGGCGACATCACACGATGGTAGAAAATCGTAAGACGTTTGATATTCAATTTAATATTACTAGTTTTTTATGGAGTAGAGTTCTCCAGTAGACTTCAAACGAGGAAAGTCTCCCTCCGTTAACGAGGGGCGCCATAATACCTATTTAGCTTTAGATAGAAAGAGTATGGCTTTCATTCGAACAAAATAAGCTGCAATTCCGTCGCAGCGGGAGCCAGACGTCGGTGCGTTGTAATTAAGGGACTTACCTGCATTTGCTCTCGAATAGGGAGGCCCCTATATTTCACTATAGGCCTCGGTTCGAGTTAGCGTGGGTAACTTGCGTCCGCAATTCATCATCATGCTCCCATCCACATCCACAGAAGGAGGCACGTTGAATAATTCATATTATCAAATAATTTTAAATAAGCAGAGATCGTCAATGTAACCAAAATTTTGTAATCATAAAGATCAAGGGAGGATCCCTTCGTACGCTGAGAATTTCAGTATCAAATATGATGGAAATGGTGAGATCATGAGGGTCACTTCCAAGATCATTTTCTATAGCATTTTAATGGTCACTGACGGCGGTTTGCAGTTAATCAAAACAGAACATGTATCGCAGCTCATCGCTACACACACAGACACGGCCGCATCCACCAGCGTGAGGGTGTCTGACGGTAAGTAAGAGAATCCTTACACGCTCCCATCGTCCGCTACGGCGGAACGATCATGTCTTCCAGTATCGCCTGTTGCTTGTTAAAAATCAGTGTTTGATATTTGAGCTTTTGAACCCATGTATCAGAATGCTGTGTTGAGCGGGCACAAACATTGCGACCGGCTTGATTGAGAGCAATACTCCTCCCCGTCTGGTTTGGTTCAAGAAAAACCTGAAAGTAATCTGCCCAACGATGTACAGTAGCGGAAGAAAATTCGTTTAAGATTGAAGATAAAAAAAAATCTGAAATGATCATTTTTCCGCCCGATGTTTGAAATCATTGGAAACTTAACTGATATTTTTCATTAAGAAGCTTTGGCCAGATTTAATTATCTACCAAATTTCTACATGAAGGTGAATTCCATGAGGGAAAAGTAAAGTTTATTTTTCGATAGTAGATAACCATAAACGAGTTGTCTTTTGCTACTGTACCCGCGTTGTGTTCCACATGAAACTTTAGGTCGTGCTATTAAAATTAAAGATTTTATGGAGAATTGCTTATAAAAGGTTTTGAATTTTGAAATAGTGTTAAAAAACTATTTCCTAATTACTAGCTATTCATACACAATTAAATTATATATTGAATGGCATGATAATTTCGAACTGAAGAAGAAAAGACTATTCAGTATTAAAAAAATCATAGATTTTTTTGAACACCGTCTTTAATGTTAATTATTCAATTATTTAACCAGAATGAGCGAGTTTAATCGCAAGTCCTTGGCCTAGCAGTGTTTATTCACGTTGAAATGAATTAAGTCTTTGTTGTGATGAGAAATTCTTGACGTTTTCTAATACTACGCTCACATAAGGAGTGTGCAGCCGGAATTGAGTGGTTACCGCTGTAAACCCAAACTAATTTAAGAAAAACGTCGACGTGCTGTTTTTTATAACAAGCGTATGTCGCTGTTTATTCATAATTTGAACCATTTTGGAAGATTCGCCCCCATAAAAACCGCATGAAAAGTCCACACAATGGTGAAGCTCAGCGCAATTTTATATAAAGCTGGGACGAATTTCTGGAAAATTGGACGTGAAGCTGTAAAACGTCAAAATTCGTTATTGACGAAGCCCTTGCAGTTTGAAAAGTGGCTTCCGTGTAAGGTGTTAAAAAACGTTACTTGAAATATAGCTGTCCCAAAGACCGAATATAGAGTAAAAAAATGCATGGTACAAATCTCCGTTTTGAAGAAACAAAGACGAAATACGGAAGAAGCCGACGCAAAACTTTTTGTTCTTTAATGTCACCGAATCGCGAAGTGCAACTCACAACAAATTGACAAGTCAAGATCTCGATTTTGGAAAAACGAAAACTAATTTAAAAATTGGTAACAAGGGGCGATGCGTATCTTGCAGATCTTGCATTTTAGTCATCAAGCGTTGACATCTGTGCAGTTTTCTCGATACCATAGCATTTTGAAAACCCTCTGGTTTGACATCAATGCCACCAGGGTTGCAGGCAATCTACGCAACCCAGCCGGTCCTAATTCCGGATTAAACGAGGACAGGGTTATGCGTGGGGCTATCAACCTCAGCCCCGTAACAACCTCACCCCCGTAGCAGCCTAACCCCCGTAATAGAAATTCATTTCAACTTCATTTGAAAAACAAGAAGAAGAAGAAGAAGAGAAAAATTATGAAGCTTTATCCCGTATCCTCGTGCGCGCATGCAAATCAGAATTTTTCTTACTATTTTAATTTCGATAAAGTTACTGGAGAGCTCACTAAGGCTCACTACTAAGCTCACTAAGGCTCACTACTAAGCTCACTAAGGCTCACTACTAAGCTCACTGAGGCTCACGTCAGAGGCCTGGTGGTGATGGACTGATCAAACTCATTTGAGGCGTGAATGACTAAGTTTATAGCTCGATTTGAAAACAAAATCGCATTTTTTTTTTGTTTTCATTGATGCAATGGAACGTCAAACCCCATGCGTAATTAACTCAGCATTAGCATAAAAAAGTTTATTTCTCAGGGGAAAATCTCATTTATAAAAAGTTAAAGTGTTGAATATCGAGAAAAATTGACGTTGTATTGTAGTACTCAAAAGAGCTTTACAATATTTCATTTGCCTGACCAACGGACCTACACTATTTTGGAATCCGTGTCCAAAACCCTTTCGAATGATAGATGATACGCATCATCCTGCGATAAAAAACACGACAATGTGTGAAACAATATATGTACTGGGGTTAGCTGGGAAGCATACTCGACCAACAAATAAAATCTCCTTGGGCCCAGATTGCACTCCATAGCATCACACGCCCTCTCCCCACCTATTACATGGAGAGGTGTGCATAATAAAGACACCAGATCGTCGTCTAGGAACCATGGGTTGCAATTCACTAAAACTAAAAGAGTCAGTATCACCTCAGAATAATAATAGGCTTCTACAGTGAGTAACTTTACTTGAAGAACGCGAGCAAAATACCATAACTTTGTAGAAAATGGACAGCGAATTAGCAGCCTCTCATGATTTTGTTTACCACAAAATATATAAACTTCAAAGGGTTTCATCGACCTATGAGGATATACTCAGACGATGACAAAGCATTGTAGATGATTGCAACGTAACCCGAAATTTAGTAGAAGCGCTGAGCATTTAAAGTCGAAACAAAAACATCAGAATCGTTACCATCAAAGAGAACGATGGAGAAAACCAAGTACAGCAGCGTTTCAAAGTCGACAACATCATCAGACGAACTGGTACACAGTGTAACTTTGTGGCAATATCCGTGTTGGTAACCCTTGTCAGTCAGTAAGAGGGTCCGGGCCGAAAGCCACGCCCTATCATAACAACAGTCTTCTGAGAAAGACCACAACAACTGGCTATGATCAATAATTATTATGTATTAAGGAATACACATCCAGGATGTTGTTGGTTTACAACATCCAGGATGTACTCGAAAGATAAAAGTCAATGAATGAATTTAAGGCTGTATATTCAGGGGACAAGAACTAAAATATACAGGACGTAAGCAACTTCTGCTTCAGATCAATCTCGGCAACAAAACCAGTTTCCCTTGCATGAAAGTACTCAATTTCGTAGTCATTTAGAACAGGATTTTCACTCGATTACTACCAACCCAGCACTGGAACGGATGAACGAATTTCCGCTCTTTGCAGCACTGGACTGTTGCAATAACCCAAATAGGACCGCTGAATTTTCTCTGGGTTGCACGACACGCACGACTAACATCAAGGATGTTCATTTGGCTGCCCGATTATAAAAAAATCATTTACTACGGGCTAGCCTAGGCAGAATTTGAAAATTTTCACTAGGCCGTTCAACGCAGAATTGTGAACTTTTCCTGTATTTTACGGTGTCAAAATACACCACTTTCTTGTGTAGCCCATGAACAATCGTAAAGTCGACGTGGTGTCGCCCAGTTAAAATCCAGTTTATAACTCAATAATAAATCTCAACTGTGTATCAAACATGTATTGTCAAGTCAATAACAAATTGCCCAGCATGCACTGTCATAATTAAACACCTAAGAAAAATAGAAATCAACGAGGGAAGATAGATCAAACTAGATAGTTTGAAATGATATATTTACATACCCAAATTTCGGAGCCAGGTAAGTCATTACCGTCTACTGCAATAAAACACTAGTGTTGCTCCGCGACCCTACAAACAGGACACCTATCGACTCATTTGTGTCACTTGCATTAGTGGTTTTACGCCTTTACTCCTGCAAATCGCCATGTGTTGTGTTGCGACGGGCAATACACCACATTACAGGAATATGTGTGTAGAGGTTTGATATTTGATTACACTTTTAATTTGAACCACATTGAAATGAAACAAACTAATCGAATACTTAATTGCCTTTACAAATGCGTTGAAATACAAATTCAGTTTGTATACGCGAATTCAAACCGTCAATTTTTCATGGGCACAGCTAGTCTGCTATATCTGATACTCTATCACGCTTCAAGTGCTAAGGAAAAATTCTTTACATCTTTCGGCTTAGACTTTGCTCTACCTATTTTGCAGAAGAAGTATCATAAATGCATTTCGGAAATGGAAAACGTCGTTCGCAGAATTGTTCGCTTCTTTCTGAAAAAGGTTAACCCTCAACAAAATTTATGTCGCTGTTGTACATACATGTGAAAAGTTTCATATCGAAAAACATATTCAATCTCATATTTAACTGAATTCACCCAGGTAACCAATAAAAATTCTTACTGCAGATATTTTCAAATTACCATTAGCCTTCACAATAATGAATATTCCAATTTAAATAATGTTTTTTTCAAACAATGTGAAATATTACAGAATGTTATCCTAGAGAGCTAATAGATCTAGCCTCCTAATATCATACGAACGATTGGGAGACCTTTAGGAAGTAAAGCACCAGGGCAGCGCCACACTTAACTCACTCCAAGAAAAGCAGGATTTGAGCGACTGATCTGATGTCTCGTTAATTAAAAACTGCTAAGAGCAGGCCTTGGCTAAGAGTAGGGGCTGGACGGAAATGCTGGCGCCCTGGTCGTCACTTGCTAGTCGGCTCCTCCCACACCACTCCGGTGTCCTGATGAAGGGTGTGCTGTGTTTTCGACTATTATTGACGAGTTACCAAGCTGTACTATATGCTGTATAATGTCTAAATCTTTCTGAGCATCTTCTTCCAACACTCCTTTGTGGCGTCAAAAGGAGTCTGGACTTGATGTTAAGTGGAAATATACATTTATTTTGAGGCGTTCAGTCTCTGCTTGCTGCAGCTGTGCAATAGACGAGTGTGTCGTCTCTGCTTGCTGCAGCTGTGCATTAGAAGAGTGTGTCGTCTATGCTTGCTGCAGCTGTGCATTAGACGAGTGTGTCGTCTCTGCTTGCTGCAGCTGTGCATTAGACGAGTGTGTCGTCTCTGCTTGCTGCACCTGGGCAAGTGACGTGTTGGGCGTCATTAGAATATAAAATACTTCTATCTTACTCAAGATTATCAGTACAAATCAACAATAATGCAAGCTATACTGTTTCTAATCAGCAAGCTTGCTTGCGCCTACTATGAATGTTGATCGACCCGTTCTAAGTGTTATTGGACCCAACCCAAACTTATATTAGAGTAAGTTCAAAAAGATCTGAAACACTCTTTATACCAAACTCATGTGACGCTTACTGATATTTCTCGAAATCCAAAGTTGCAGGCTTATGTTTCGATGGAGATTACATTGTGAACAATATTTTTTCCTTCCAATACCTTCATCTCAGACCTGAATTCACCAACACAATAGCCTCCTACTTGAATGGGAAAACATTTCTGAAGCGCAGGTCGTTGCGTTGTTCATTCCGAGAACACAATTATTACTTTTTTTCCACTTTGGATAGAAGAAATAATACTTAGAGGCTCTGTATACTTTCTTCAAGTTGAAATTGCAGAACATATTTCTTATATATATTTAAAACGATCTTCTTCATCAAAAATACGAATGTCATTCCCATGGATCGTAAAAAAGATATATGATCGGGTGTACCCTGTCTTCAAGATTTACATTTGTGAAAACTGCTCTCAGTTTGTAAAATGTTTTTCACATAAAAAAAAACACTTCTTCAGAATATTTGAATACGGGAATAAGCAAAGTTTATCAGTTATACATCTGGCTTCAATCGTAAGGGTAACTGAACTGTTATATTTAGCTACAGTTCAAATTGAGGTGAGTTTTAAGGCTTCTCATCGTTTAGTTGAGAGTTGGCAAAGGTTTCTGGAAGATAAAATGAAATAATAAATTGTCCAAAGTGTGATGCACTTCTGAGTGAACAGTATACGACTTTATAACGGCAAATATCATAAATTCCACCACATGATAGATACACGACTATTCTTACAGAGAAAGAAAAGTCTTCAATTTCTTGAGCAATGATATTTCCCCTCGATTGATCTGGAGAAATCGCTATATGATTGCACATTGTCGTTTTCTGATAGGTGGTGATTTTAAGTTATATTGTGAAAGTTACCCCACCACCGATTTTCTTCTTGCGTCTTTCACTTCTTCGTTAGATAAAAAATACGTCCAGTATAGAAGGGATTGATAAAGTTGAAGGATATGGCCTGTGGGTGTACATCGGTTTCCAAGACCGCACAACCGATTGCAACTCTCCCTTCCAGTTAGCGAAGGAAGCCTGTTTGCCCCAAGGCGTTAATGAGCTGTTCTAACACCATTTCAGTGACCGGCCAGAATGTCTCACTTGGGGTCAGAAGGCCTCGAAATTAACCTACGTCCTTCAACTTCTCATCAATGTCTGTTGTGAGGAGAGGACGACACGCTGCCTCCTTTGCCACCAAGCTAGCTGAGTAGGTGGCCGAGTGGGTTCCCA
This sequence comes from Gammarus roeselii, assembly GCA_016164225.1. Taxonomy (NCBI): domain Eukaryota; kingdom Metazoa; phylum Arthropoda; class Malacostraca; order Amphipoda; family Gammaridae; genus Gammarus; species Gammarus roeselii. The sequence continues at coordinate 3,482 of SDVV010013190.1, read as the reverse complement.
CCCGAGGAAAATCTGTAATGATCCATCTTTAACGAAAAAACAAATTATACTATTTCAGTTAGTAAATAATATTGACTGGGATTTTTACTGCGGAATTCATATAATCTTGACTGGAATTTTTACTGCTGAATTTATATAATCTTGACTGGGATTTTTACTGCGGAATTTATATCACACAGATTGCGTACCAAGATTGAATGTTTGTCTAGCAACTCTTATTTTAGATTGCTGATAAATTAAATTCGTAAACGAAGTTTCTTCCGCTCTTGAACATAATAGCAGCTATAGCAAGAACGTCCATTCCATCCCATGGGATTTATGTCGGAGCTCGAGCTGATTTTCTCCTGCTCCGCTACCAGGCGTTTAGTTAAAAAAAAAGGTAAGATAAGGCGCTAATCACCTGCCCTGTTTCCGGTGTTTATATATCTCCGTTGGAAAATAAAACATGCCGAGATACCTCATCAGACATGATAAACGTGGAGATTTGAGACCATTCTAGCGGAAAGATAAAATTACCGTAGCAGTAGCTATATATAGAAAAGCTAAGTATGTGCAGTAATGAAATTGGCGACGAACAGAATAAAACATCAAGTTGTTAGCACAAAGTAAGTCCTGATTTGGAAGAGACATTTTTCAAGCAGTCTATGAGGAAGGATGCTTCTCAAATATGGGTTTTAATTTGGTTTTCATACTGTCTCAACGGATGGTTTTCAAATGTCTGTAAAAACAATGTCCACGAGGCTTGCAAATGTAAATACTACAGTGCTCTCCTTGTATAAAGTTTCTTGACTTTACTGATTGTTAACACTGAACCTAGTAAATGATTACTGGTACGAGTGTTTATGGTATTATTTGATATTGTGACAGGACTGGTGTGTTACAAGATTAATATGTGATGCTAGTGTGGTCATATTTGGAATATTTCATGTATGAAAAATTATCAACCACCGACCGATAACTTGTAAATTGATATCAAAAACGTTGCTCACAAGGCACATAACCTTACATTAAATCAATGTTGACTGGGATAACAATATGAACATGAATAAATAGACTAAGTGGATGTCCTATTGGGGCCACACAGTGTGAAGTTATTGTGATGTCTCGATACATAAAGTTAGCATCATACTTTCCTCGAACGAACGTTGCCCGCATTATTCTATTATCCAATGAGAAGTCAACTCTACTCTTCTTTGTTCTCGCATGAGTACGCCCTACAACGTTCTTTGGCTAGCTGAACCATAATTTAGTTTTTAGAAACCGTACATGTGTGCGTTACACACGTACGTACTAAATCACCCTTACAGACGGTCAGTGTGATAATATATCCTTTTGAGAGAATAAACACTTAACTCATGTCTTCATCTGATATGCATCCCGTGTTACGTATGCTGACGTGTTGAAGCCTACAACAAGCATGAATGTCTTACAAGGTCCAGGTCTCCTTTTTAATAAATAACACTCCAGAAGATTCGTTGTGAACTGAAACATGAAATTTCTGTAACAGGAGAGTCATGCATTGTTGAGATCGATACAAGAAATTTTCACAACGCATGATAAATATAGACGAAATATAATGGGTTATAACACGTCTTGAGGCTAGCAGAATACTGGCACGCAAATGTCTTGATTTATCTCGCACATAAAAAATCGTTATAATGCGTGTTATGTTCCTTCTATAACGGTGAATATTCATGTGTAGAACCACTGCTCACAGTGACTACTGGTGTTGGGAATGTTTACAAACCAACCCTCACTTGACACTCCCTTCCTACTTGGCATTCCTGTCTCACTTGACACTCCTTTCCCACTTGGCCTTCCTCTTCTCTCGGCAGGCCATCGAAACCCCCACAGAGTGTAATAGAGTTATTGTTTTTCATAAAACGATTATTTATGAAATTGTACGCATTACTGATTGATATAGGGTTTAGAACGGATAACATGGGTAGTGCTATAACAGGCTATCACCTGACGCTTTTTTCCATGAGATGGTCAATAGATTGTTGATATTTTGTATTGCTTACAGCCTCGGCACTTTCCTGCCTCTTTTCATCATTTTATTTCATAAAAATCTGGCTTTCTGTAGGTGTAGGGTAGTTTTCGTTTGTTAATATCTAGCTAGATTGGTACTAGTTTCAAGTCTGTACGAGATATATTTGATCGTAGGATGCATATATGTCTTATTTGGAAAACATATTCTTTCAGTTTGAAGCTACCCTCTCATTCAATGCTTTGGTCAGGATAAGCCGTTTTACTTTCGCATTCGCCCGGCCAGGCTAGGCGGCTCTTCCATATCAGGAGCCGGCAATCGGAGTAAAGCGGTCACCGTAGAAGGACCTGCCGGTTGAGTATTGGGGTTTTAGGATTGCTAAATGTAGAGTGTCAGGATTTTTCACGCGTATTGTTCGTACCTTCTTCACCTTTACCGTATTTTAACAACCTTTAAAGCAAAGATTATAACATCTGGAGACAGCGGTCGCGAGATTTTGAAGCAAACAAATGATGATTAAATCAATCACTTTAAAACAAATTAAAATCATCAGTTTATAACAAAAGGCTTCAAGTCTCCTTACACACTCGACCCTTGCCGCGCCTCCCGTGCCCCATGCTACCAAAATAATCTGCTACCAAGATGTTATGATCTTTGCTTTAAAGGTTGTTAAAATACGTTAAAGGTGGAGAAGGTACGAATGATACACGTGAATTGTATTATATTATTTTGAGTTGTGAACATAGTAACAGGTCAACATGTTAATTCTCTAGCGAGCATGATTAATGATTGTGATATTAACGGACAAAACAGAACAAAAGTGTATTGTGTAGATAATCAAACTGAACAGAACAGAAAACGTAAACAAAAAGTGTCGAATGTAGATATCACATAACAGAACGGTAAAAAAAAAAACCCACCTTTCTCCCAAGCTGTTCTGTTACGAAGTGTGTAGTCCCATTCAATTCGCCACCCGAAATTCTAACCTATATCCCAAAAGGGGTGGGCCCTGCTTTATGTGTATGAAATGATTCTCCTATAAGAGAAACACTCTACAGTTCGGTCACTCTGAGGGGATGTGCTATCCCAAATCTTTGACCCTCATTTGCCTAAAAATACATTTAGGCTGTTAAGACCTCATAAATACTCCTCCCAAAGTCGGTTAGAATTGAAGGTTACCCTAAGCTATGAGAGTGAAACACGCCACTCTTCGTTATTGGATCCCAGTCAAAAATTGCTGACTCGTTGATTTTAACAGGAAGGCCCAAATGACATACACTTGTCAACGTCTCTCGGTCTAGTAATCTAATATGGGAATGAACTGCCGTTTGCTAAAAGAAACACTTTAGAATGTGATAGGAAACACGCAAAGCAAGGGTTTCCCATCGTGTAACTTCAGCTAGAGTTGACAGGCCTACATTGTTTCTCGCGCAGTGCGAAAGACTCAAGCTTTACGAGAATGTCTGGATAGATATTGTGACTTTTATGTATG
>SDVV010013189.1:0-15193 GCA_016164225.1 Gammarus roeselii | reverse complement strand
TCAAGCTCTCGTGGCACTAAGCCATCCAGCACAATGAAGGTCGTGATTCAAGCTCTCGTGGCACTAAGCCATCTAGCACAATGAAGGTCGTGATTCAATCTCTCGTGGCAATAAGCCATCCGGCACAATAAAGGTCGTGATTCAATCTCTCGTGGCACTAAGTCATCCAGCACAATAAAGGTCGTGATTCAAGCTCTCGTGGCAATAAGCCATCCGGCACAATAAAGGTCGTGATTCAAGCTCTCGTGGCACTAAGCCATCCAGCACAATGAAGGTCGTGATTCAAGCTCTCGTGGCACTAAGCCATCCAGCACAATGAAGGTCGTGATTCAAGCTCTCGTGGCACTAAGCCATCCAGCACAATGAAGGTCGTGATTCAAGCTCTCGTGGCACTAAGCCATCCGGCACAATGAAGTTCGTGATTCAAGCTCTCGTGGCGCTAAGCCATCCAGCACAATGAAGGTCGTGATTCAAGCTCTCGTGGGTGTTGTTCAATTTAGGGTAGACTACCAATTCCTCTGTTTATCACCGCTATGAGGAGACAACACAATAACCGTACTAAGATGTTGGACAGAACATATCAACAATTTCGTTGGGAGACTTTTGTAAATGAGTAGTGAATTAATTCATCGCTGGAAAACATTCGGTTTTTCCAATGATGAAATTTTCCCCTGTTCATTTACATAAGTCACCTAACGAAATTGTTGATATGTTCTCTCCGTCACGTGAAGACTGGGATAGAAATTGTCGATTTGTTCTCTCCGTCACGTGACGACTGGGATAGAAATTGTTTATATGTTCTCTCCGTCACGTGACGACTGGGATCTCCTGGCACATCGTCACTTCAAACATGCTCAGCTCGGATTACTCAGGCATGTATGGCAGTGACTCTCTAACTCATACGGACCTACACCTAACCTGACAACCTTTGCTACCCAATGTATTAAGCGGAACATCAACCAATTACGCTATAAAACAAAAGAATATGTCTGATCGCAATATTATGTGTCATCTGGAAATTGTGCATATACATTATGTACAACACATATGCTCTGTTACTTCTTCTGTTTCGCGTCATGTTCCGGAAGAGCTGGTACTGATCCTCAGATAGGAAAGTAAGATGTACGCTCGTGCTCATTTGCTTGGTGACACGATGGGATGAACGCTATAAGATCCTGACTCAGCATCATATGTATCTTAAATTTGTGTTTATTTATGTATAGACTTAAGATAGTACAATAATACCATTCCGTTTGTGTATGAGCTCTCTAACTCACGTAGGCTACACATATCTTAAGAAGATTATGCGAATTAGAACTACACGCACGCCGATTCATAGATTTGTTGTGTATATTTATATATTGTTTTATAATTATTCCAGACTTTTTGGACTAATGTATGCTCTGTTTGATACACATTCTAGATTTATTGTGATTGTGTATGTATTTGGTTATCGTGCCCCATGAACACCATTCCGGTTTGTGTATGAATCAAGATTTTTTGCTTGTTTGTTTGGCATGGCAGTAACTCTCTTACTCACATAGACCCACCCATACCGTCGCATTCTTTGTTAGCCAATGAATTATTAGGCTGTAAATCTGAATGAAAATTCTTACTTTAGATGCCTCCCTACCGTTAACACCCGTAACAAATTACTCAGTTACAAGTTTTAGCTTGTCGTTATGCTTATCTTTGATTTATTTTGTATGAATTTATTGTACCACAAGAATAACATAGCGTTTTTGTATGCTTAAGCTTTTTACTTATAATTGTGTTATTATTAACTACTAGAATGCTGTCATGTCATCTAGGTGTACTGATACGGTGTATACCTTCGGCCTCCAAGCTGCATAGCAGATGCACATCCTTTCCAGGTTGCCCGTCTGACACGGCATCTTCAAGAGCAATGATCACATTGACTTTGGTAATATTGGGATTTTTTCTTGGCAGGTCATGAGAGTAGCGCCCTAACTTAGAAGATATTGTGGTAGCTCCTTCGTCCTGTTTCTCAATATAAATGAAATCATAGTAATGATCTGCTCCAATGAGCAAATCTACTGTGCAGTAGACCGTGGCGTCAAATCTGTCGGCTAAGTTCCTTCAATTGAATGTCAAATTTTAGGCAATCTTGCTCACAACATTTATTACTAGTCTTGCTCACACCATTCATCACTATTCTTGCTCACACCATTCATCACTAGTCATGCTCACACCATTCATCACTAGTCTTGCTCACACCATTCATCACTAGTCTTGCTCACTTCATTTATCACTAGTCTTGCTCACACCATTCATCACTAGTCTTGCTCACACCATTCATCACTAGTCTTGCTCACACCATTCATCACTAGCCTTGCTCACATCATTCATCACTAGTCTTGCTCACACCATTCATCCCTGGTCTTGCTCACACCATTCATCACTAGTCTTGCTCACACCATTCATCACTAATCTTGCTCACACCATTCATCACTAGTCTTGCTCACACCATTCATCATCAGTCTTGCTCACACCATTCATCACTAGTCTTGCTCACGTCATTCATCACTAGTCTTGCTCACACCATTCATCACTGGTCTTGCTCACACCATTCATCACTAGTCTTGCTCACACCATTCATCACTGGTCTTGCTCACGTCATTCATCACTAGTCTTGCTCACACCATTCATCACTAGTCTTGCTCACACCATTCATAACTAGTCTTGCTCACACCATTCATCATCAGTCTTGCTCACACCATTCATCACCAGTCTTTCTACGAGTCAGCAATGCTCACATACACATGGACATTCGTATGTGCTTCCCGCTCGACAGTATCTTCAGCCACACCACTGTTGCTCTAACCCCTTATGGTCAAAGTTGTTAGTTGACAGGTGATGTCGTGGGTAGTATGAGTACCTGTTTTGATGACTAATTGTTGCTCGTCCTGATTAAACTGAGGACGCACTAGAACTGAGCAATGCCATGTTTTCTGCTTTATCATTGTATTTTTTAAGCAGTTGTTCTCATAGAGCCTGCAGCTATGGTTTGTTGTTGGCTTCTCATCGATTCGTCAATCTTTACTTCTTTAAAAGTAGAATGCAACATGATCGCCGGCGATTTTGCAATTATTACAGACGAGGAAATATAAGAAGAACGGTGACCTGACTTAGGCATTTGAAGCCAACTTTAACGGGAAATGACAGTTCGCACCCTCGAATTCTCTTTTCAGTTTATTCTGTTTCCAATTAATATCCGTAGAATAGGGTTCACTTGATAACGTGGCAGTAATATAAAGCGCCGTAAGATGATACACTTTTTCGTAGGGGAACAAATAGTAATAACCATCGGAAGAGAAGCAAGCGAATGAGCTTCTGCCCGAGTAGAAGGCCAGTTAGTGGTCTATTGTTGCCAGCACTACACGCCAAGCTGGCTACTGTTATGAGTGTCGATGAGTGGGAGTGCATCTATCGTGCGTCTCCCTATTCTCATGAATGTTAGTACTTCGGTTTTGCACATAAGCAACAGAATGAAATAAATATAAAATTTCACTAAGAAGCAAGAAAAGTATTTTACAAATAAATAAGCATAGAATGATTTTTTTTCTTTAGACTGACAATGCCTTGAGGGCCAAAAACGTAATAGTTCATCAGTGGTTCATTAGTGAAGTGATGGGCATTTACATCTACTATTGATTTTTTTAAGCTGCTTTCCTTCCTTTATTTACATGAGACTTAGACCAAGTCGCACCTCTACCACGAGTGCTTCTTCGAAATCAGTCAGATTCCGTGCAGTATTTGGATCTCTTCCATTGACACAGGCTGGATCCCTGACGGTAATCCTGTGCGCCATTGTGAAGGAACAGTTGGCGCAGTCACTGGAGTCAATACCAGTTGTTTTCAGATGACAAAGGGGCTGGAAGATCATCAAGTGTATTCTGATGTGCTATCTTAATGCGATTCATGTTACCACATTGCTTCAACAGCATTTTCATCGCATGTCAATACACCTAATTTGTAAAGGTAAAACTTACAAGTACAATTCTAGCAGCATCCTTCAACTTTCTTTGCTGGTATTAGAACTTTCTAAACGTTCCAGCTCATCATTGTCATGAATGGTGTTAAAAGTTAGCCAAAATGATGTATAGATCAAGAGGCTTCCTGAACTTTTCCGCGAACCTCAACCGGAAGAATTTCTCAAACTACCTTTCAGGTGTGTTCTGTTAATAATAAAAGCTTTCATCTTCTCTGTTGTCATTTGTCTTGAGATTTTGTTATTCCCTTCCAATGTTTCCAACAATCTCGTGTTATGTGAACTCAAACCTAATAAATTAGAAAATCTAATTCTACAATGCCCACAGCAGAATACTGAACTTCCTCTGATGTCGTCTGTTATTGCTGGCTGTCTGAAAAACAGCTACAAAGTTTAAAAAACAAATTAAAATTCATAATTTTGTTTTTCTTTCAAATTTTTGTCCGTAAATACAAGCAAGAATCGATTAGCAACAATGAACACTTATTCTTAGTTTATTTTCTTCCTGCAATCGAATCTATGAATTGATAACTTGTAGAGATCTCAGGTGGATCTTTCAACGGCTTCACATAGTCCATCCGTATCTCACACCATTCAATTGTTTTCATTACCTTACTTTCAAATAAATAATTTTGAATTACAGAATAACATGTTTTTTCTAGAGGACTATCATTTGTTGTTTTTAAATAATTATCCCATCCAACTGATACTGTGTCGCCAACTTGACATGGTCAAATTACCTTAAACAGTAAAATAAACTTATCTGTACGGAAAAACGAGATGCTTCCTCTCAAAAATTGGATCTCTGTTCAAGATCTCCATTTTTCATTTTCGAATTTAATATGTTATATATCTTCAACAGGTGCAATTACTTATTTACGCCAGAAATAGACAATTCAGGGTATTGTCTTTCTTTTCCATGGGATATCACTTTAAAGCCTCCAATAGTTTGCTATCAAACTTGGAATGGTCTTATCTTAACTGATACAGTAACTTCTTATACCCAAAAAGATAAGGCAGGTTTTACTTTAGTTCAACGATGAGATTCGATTTGAAAACTCCATCACCTGCCGACACGCAGGTGGTTACACGGTTCTAAACCCCCTATTAGTCGCCTCATACGACACGTAAGAGACAACCAATAGCGGGGTATAGAATCCTGCTACCGTAACCACTGGCGTGTCGTAGCAGGCGACTGATAGGGGCTGAGCGAAGGGGCTAGGGTTCCCTTCCTCTGTAAACTCCTCCCTCAAGATGGCAAGAAAAGCGGGCAGAGGAGAGGCTCGCACCTCTCCGAACCCTTTTGTAAGGATCGCTGAATGTGCGTAATTGTACTACGAATGAAGTGAAGATGAGAGGGGTTGGTGAGAGGTTTGTGAAGAAGTTGGATGGGTTGGCGGTGAGTGAGACGAAGTTAAAAGTTAAGGACGGATGTGAGTTTGGCGTGCTAAGTGGGAAAATTTCGGGCGTGGAGGAAAGTTAGGTACGAGAATGTGTGGTGTTGATATTGAATTATCGATTAGCTACTAGCGTTACCAAGTGGAAGAAGGTGTCTTCATGATTGAAATGGGTGAATGTTAAGTTAGTCAAGTGAGGTGCAACATAACACATGCCCTCTCCGTTTCATTTCTTACTAAGCAAGCACCTTCCAAGATCTCCATTTTCTAATTTTTCTGAATGTTACAAAACTCGTTCCCTAGAGCTGATCAACAATAACGGCAGTATAACAATTACAAATTCATTTATTCCAACGAATAAATACGGCAACATGCACAGAATTGAACTGTGAACATATTTAATTTAAAATTAGCGAACGATTAGGATTTTTATTTAGACGACAAATCTGGCAATATTTTTTGCATTGCCAAGAACAACAAAGAGCGTATTTTATAAACTCTCAGGGTCTAGATCAGGCTCTACGCTGGAGGTCTCTTGCCTATTGCTCATTTTTGAATGATTTTTAAACCCATTGCTTATCCATTCATTCCACCTTGGGCGTGCTGTGATGATAGTCCATAATACAATAAGTGATTGTCCCCCTTGTTGAAGTATTCATATGAATATTAAGGGAGGATAGAGTGTAGATACGGTCCTGAGGTCCCATGTTGATAATATGAACATGGGACCTCACAGGCAGTTTTTTATTTATTTCATGACGACAATTAGCCTAGCCCCTTCATGCCAAAAAAACACTTGGCAGGCATACCGGGTAAACAAAATATGGCCACAAAACCAGGGCTATAGCTTCAGTACCACCTAAACAGGGTTGTACACAGATCAAATGCTATTTGAAAACTTTCAAAGGAAAGCAAGGTGAACATTATTTTGAATGTGCCTGAATGCTCACCTTATCTTCCTTTGAATGTGGCACAGGTGCAGGGTTTTCTCTTGTTATATTACATTGGACCATAACAGTTAGGAATATTAATTCCTATTTAGCATTTTTCTAGGCAGGAGAGAATAATTCTGTAACATACAAGGAAGACAACTTCTAGAGACTAAAGTTAATACTATACAAATTCAAAACACGTACTGAAGTTTTTGAGATTGTGAACACATATCAGGAAGTTGGAAAACCTAGTATTGTGCTTGACAAAAGATGCTTTGAAGACCTAGGATTCCTCGGGGCGAGGGGAATCTTCATTTTGTATAAGATGTTGAAGTGTGAATATAACTAACGTCATACTAATTTCATGATTTGTTCAAATGTTAATAATTCATTTCCTGCACATGCCATGTAAAAGAAATTATTCTTACACCTCCGATAATAAATAAATAATGAAACATGACGTCATCACTGCACCTCGTCAACACCCGTGTTAAGTGAGCTCTCCAGCAAAATGAGTGGTTTTGTGACTTTTACGAAATCTTTATAGTTAAAAACGGTTTGTGTTTCCCCGTGAATCTCTAGTCAACCCAACGGCCGTTTGATTGATGGATAAATTTCTATATTCCATTCATTATCAGTGATTATGCAGTGACCTCATACAATTCAAAATGTCTTGCAAGCGTCGCGTGCAAAATTGAACTTCTTCCGTTTTCTTCGAGCTCCTCCGCTTTCTTCGGTGCGTTTCTTGCAGTAACCATCTTATTTTAAGCTTCACTCTGTTGACCTGGGGTCGCGAGGAAGAAATGCTGATCTACGGACACCAAAGACACCCACTGTTGTTATTCCTTGCTTGCCAGATATGAACACCAGTAAACTGTCCAAGGAGGGAAAACTGATTTGTGAGTGCCTAATGTCCAACATCATCTCGTATTTCGAAGCCAAATTAGCGGACAAAGAGCAGCAGATCAGTGACCTAACGTCGTTTGTGGAAGAACTGAAGAAGCGGGTGGTCCTGCTGGAGGAAGCGGTGGATGACAACCAGGGCAATGAGAGGAAGGGCACTCTTATCCTCTCTGGTGACATCCCAGAAGTGAGAGCAGACGAAGATTGCAATGCGCTCGCTAAGAAATTACTGTCTGAAAAGACCGGCGTCATCATTTTCGAGGAGGACATCAGTACGGCTCACAGGATCGACAAGTAACGTGATCAAGGCCCTGATAAACGTAGTGTCATCTTTAAACCGTGTCGACGCGACGTCAAGAGTAAGATCAAGTCTGCTTGTAAAGAGAAGTAGCCTGATCATTTTTTTTTGTGAATGAATCTCTGACGCCCACTTGCAACACCATCATGTACGTGCTCCGTTGTACCAAGAAGAAATATCCCGAAGTTTTCGGTAAATGTCGGTCTCAGGAGGGTAGTGATTGTATGTGGCCACCCACGATTGGTTCTGCAGGTCACGGCAGTCAATAATACCGCAAGTTCACTGTCGACAACCGTCCAGCTCCTGATGAACTGCTCAGTAAACAGATCAGCGAAACTTGTGGCTCTTTTGTAGACGAATGGCCATAATTCACAGCAGCTCTGCTCACCCAATGTTTGAATACTAGTCTTCATATAGCCATATTTTTCTAGTCTTCATATCATTTGTCAATGTTTTCTATTGAATTATTTTCTTTCATATATTCGGGGATCACGAGTTGTTCCTCATAGTTGATATTACACCTCGCTAGCGGGGTGAATTACCATTTTAGTTTATTAGCTTTTAGGTAATTAAACAATAAATTTTTCATCCACTGTATACATATGAATAATGAAGAAGATGAGCTATTTCCACAGATAGATGCCGACTTAAATCATTTTAATGAAATATATCCCCAACATAATCATGACGATCAAAGTAATTATTATGACATAGATACATTTATTAAAATAAAATATACATTTAACGAAGATTTAGCAGTAATTCATTTGAATATAAGATCTCTCTATTTTAATTTGACAGTGTACGTACTCTCTTCTGCGCACTGAAGCATAAATTTGACAATATTTGCTTCACTGGAAGTTGGCTGAAGGAGGATCAATGGTACGCGTACGTGGTGGAGTGTCTGTTTATGTTCGTGACTGCTTTAAAGTTCAGAAGCTTTGGCATATTTCCGTGTCCCTACCTTTAATTGAATCTTTATTTTTCAAAATATGATACGAATCCAAAAAACTAACTATAGGTATCATTTATAAGCCACCCTCAGCCAATTATAATAGTTTTACAGACTCTTTTCAAGATTTTGTTATGCAAACTGGCGATATCAACAAGAATGACGTTATTTTGTGTGGTGATTTCAACTTCAATCGTCTCAACTCCGACAATGATGCCGGAACTTTATATTTTACTAACTGTTTGAATACTTTGTTCCTTATTCCACTGATTACTAAGACTACTCGAATATCTAAAAATTCAGCGACATGCACACTAATTGACAACATATTCACAACTTACCCTCATGAGTTCCTCTCTGGAATAGTACTATCAGATATTTCGGATCACCTGCCCGTTTCCTTATAAAAAGGAAGTGTTTTACTAATAAGTCCCATGTTGGAAATCTAGGAAATAAATCCCTTAAGTACCGCAATATTAACGAGGAGTCATTGAAAGCAAATTAATTTAACTTGAGTAATCATACTTTTCAAAACATAAAGGATAATAGAAATCCTGAAGATGCCATTAATGATTTCTCTGATACACTATACTAAACTTATAATAATTGCTGTCCTATCAAAACAAAAGCTATGTCTCAAAAATCTGAGCAGAAACCAAGGATCACATCTGCTACTTTTTTCAAATATTAAGAAAAGAGAAGCGTATTATATACTATGCATGCAAAATAAATACCCCGAACGAGAGTTTAAAATATTCAATAATTTTGTTACAAATCCAATAAGAGTATTTAAAAACAATATTTTAAAGATTAATTTACCAACTTTAAAGATAACACGAAAGCAACCTGGAATCTAATTAATAAAATTCTCCGCCCTTCAGGCAAAAATAAAAATAAAAACGCTATTAAAACTATTGTGCAAAATGACATTATATACGAAAATGATGTTGATATTGGCAACGTATTTAATGAGTTTTTTGTTGGTATTGGTAAGTCAATTGCAGAATTGCATTACATTACATGCAAGGTGATCATCCGAATTCGTTCTTTCTTAAAACTATAACACCACAAGATGTAGGGAATTCTATTATGTATCTTAACGACAAGAAGTGTGATATAAACTCGATACCTGTTCAAGTTATGAAATTCGTTTGTGATATTGTCGCCTGTTTTAGCATCAATAATAAATAGATCATTCGAATCCGGTATATTTTCTCAGTCTCTTAAAATTGCGAGAGTCTTCCCAATTCCCAAAACTTGTGAAGTAGAGAATATCAGTAATTGTAGACCTATTTCATTATTGCCGATGTTTAGTAAAAATATTCGAGAAAATAGCTTATAAACAACTGTATAATTATTCAAAGCAACGAGGCATTCTTTATCGTGGTCAGTATGGGTTTCGGAGCATAAAATCAACAGTGCAAGCAATATTAGACCAAATGAATTTTTGTATCAAAATTTAGATTCAGATCCAGTTGTTCTATCCATATTTGTAGACTTTTGGAAGGCATTCGATAGCGTTGATCATGATATTTTACTGTCCAAGTTACGCTTCTATGGAGTACGAGGACTAGCATTGGATTGGTTTCGATCATACCTCTCCAATAGACAACAATACACTGTAATAAATTACTATAAATCAAATCTTCTCAATATTAGTCATGGGGTCCCTCAAGGCTCAATCTTAGGGCCACTATTGTTTCTAATCTTTATAAATGATCTTCCAAATTCCTGAAATCTATTCAACTACATCCTATTTGCCGATGATGGTACCTTGGCATTCACATTTTCAAAAATGGATATAGACATCGCGATTGAAGTAAATAATGAATTAATATCTGTATATAATTGGCTCAACACGAATAAAATTAGCACGAATGTTGCTAAAACACAATTTATTATTCTCATACAAACGCAACATTGATATTCCTTCGTTAAAAATGGGAAATGCTTATATTAGTGAAGTGAATCACATTAAGTTTCTCGGCATGCATCTCGACCGTCATCTTACATTCAAAAATCATGTTAATTATATTTCAACTAAACTAAGCAAATCAATTGGTTTCCTGTATAAGTTAAAATATTTTCTTCCTCCAGAAGTTCTCAAAATAATGTATTTTTCCCTAGTTCAACTCTATTCCTTCCATGGAATTGAAGCTCGGTTTGCAAACCATAAAAATTTAACGGCTAAAATGGTAGTCATGCAAAAGAAAGCATTTAGAGCCATAAATAACCTCCCTTATAAAGGACACACAAGTAGTTATTTCAAATCGATGAATATTCATGAAATTGAGAATTTTTATAGCTTCCAAATACTTGTCTATATGTATAAAACTGTTCATCTTGACTATGATAGGCATCTCCTCGAACATTTATAGCACCAGCCTGATGAATATTTGCACTCAACAAGAAATCGAGAGTCATTCAATATAACAAGGTTTATTAAAGCCAAATCGCAATTCTCCATTGTCTATATGGCGGTCAAAATGTGGAATTCCATTCCAAATATGATCAAATCTTCAACTGCATTATTTACTTTTAAATCCAAATTCAAACAACATTTTGTTTCACATTATCCGTACAGTTGTCTGAGCTTTTTCGTATCAAATTCATTGTGAACAATGTTATCTTTAGTTTTTCCTTAATATTATTTTGGTTTTCGATACTTTTCTAGATTTTTAGACATACCACTCAAGTTAGGTAGCTGTTAGGAGAGGTTTAGGTCTAGGTAGGCTGCCCTTAAAGCATTTTTGCTTCTCGGGTCCACATTCTGTTTGTGTGCATAAAATTTGTTTAAAATCTTACTAAACATGTTATCTGGTTTATATTCTGTTCGGTTGATGTTCATTTGTAATATAAAAATCGTAAACAGATGTGGTAATAAAGTGTTTCAGAGTATTCCAAAGTGTTTCGAAGTGTTTCAAGCTCATCAAATTACCGACCAATTTCTTTGACATCATAGGTAGTCAATATATTCGAAGGAGTAATAATGGATGACTAGTACATTTTTTTGAAAATTTTAAATAGTTCCACTCCAAGTAACATAGTTTCAGAAGTAAAAGGTGCTCGTTGATCCAACTACTAGAGCACTGCGACGAAACAATCAATGCATTGTGCGATGGATCAAATGTGGATGTGATTTATGTAGAGTTTTCCAAGGACATTGACATATTAGATCATAGTATACTGTAATCAAAACTGTACGTAAAGCTTTGAATCTATTCTGAACCTGGTGATTGCGTGGCTAACACGACATAAGCGGATAACAGTAACCGCCGGGACTCGTCATCTCTGTGTCATAACCTGTTTCCTATGCGTGGCAACGCCTCATAACCAAAGACCATTCTGTTGCTTTCTTGCTATCAAATATGTATAATTTGTGTCGTATTTAATCGCTTCTTCTAGTTCAGCTGAATATTGAGCATGCAATGAAATTCCTGTTTATTAAACATGTGGACAAAACACATAGTCTCCTTTAGCCGAGAAAATTCCGTGACAACCGCTTATGAATGCTAAAAAACAATTACTAATCAAGACATTTTTATTTCATTCCATATTTAGAACGCTATGTACGAATTTTCATCAATTATATATCTATCAACGGCACCTTTTCTCTGGCTGACGTCTATGTTGACTTGGGGTTTCTTTTAGTGGTTGTATTTCGGTTTGATCAGGCATGCCTGGGCTTGTACCATCAACCCATTGATCCAGTGTGCCACTTGCGTTGTCACATTGCATTCTTTCTCACATTATCGACTCGTTCAACCACTACCTGACCCTGCCTGACGCTGTGCGAAATCTATTCTTTATCACACCGACGCTCTGTTCAGTTTGTCCGTTAGAACTGCGGTGGCAAGTGGCTAAAGCGAATAAACATTATCGATACCTTGCTCTGTTAAGTCATTTTCGAACACTTCGAACGTGAATCAGCTGCTATTGTCTGAAACTATGTATAATACAGGGCCATTGCGAAATAATATTGTGATTGATACCTCTATTGTAACCTCAGAACTGACAATTGTAAAATAATTTGCTTCGATTTTCGAGTTAAAGCACATACTTCCAATAGAAAAACTTCGTTTCGGAAGAAACAATGGTCGAAGAAACAATGGTCTTGATAATTTATTTACTGTTTTTGGCCATTCACTCATTGATTTTATTTTTAAGTTTGACATTTGCTGCGTACGCGCTGCTAGCTTTACTGTAATCGTGTATTTGTTCGTCCATCTTTGGGTAACACACTCATGAACGAGCAATGCTTTCATATACCGACATCATTGACATTTATTTATTCCGATACGTTATGACGATATCTTTAGGAATTTTCCTTTTGTTCCAATACATAATGCAATGATCGAACCGTGATAGTTGTTAATTTTATGGCGTCATTTGCTGCAGGAGGAAACCCATACATGACGCAGCCTGACTTGGTAGAAAAATGAATTCTTCTCGCTCATTTTACTCATTTTCTTGGACGACACTTTGTACGATTTTAATTGCTTTACCTGCAATATGAGCTCGTTTGGCTCTATGTTCGCTTTGAATCAGTTTGAGGTAATCGTGAAACAATCGCCATGCAGTTGGATTTGCCAGTTATGTGAATAATTGAATAAATATACGGGCTTTGCAATCTTGCACTTCAATTGACTGGCATAGCGTTTCCACGCCCTAAATGTTTAATAGTGGCTTGTGATCGGGTTGTATCTGACTTGCTGCACTGTGAGTATTCGCTGACTCTTTCTGTCCCAATGATTGCTGCAAGGGCCTCTTCATCAATTGGGGCATAAATTTAATGAACCGAAGTGAGCGTTATATTAATAAATTTGACAGGACTGGAGGCCCCTTGCGTCTCTTGAGTAGGACTGTGCAATGTCTTTATTGCTGGCGTCTGTTTTCTAGCGCCTCGTCGTTGGAAAACACGTGCTCCAAATATTCTGTGCAGTTCATGAAATATCGACGTTTATCATAACTGATTTTTGACACCGATGCCTCCCAAGGCTTGGAATACCTTTCCTAACGCGTCGAGATGTTCGTCATGTGATTTGGTAAGCACTAATATATCATCCAAGTAACAGATTGTTTGGGCACACCAAAAAGCATTTACCAAATTGAAGACGAAAATGCACTGGCTGAAGATATTACAAAAGGTGAGTAATTATTTTGGGCAGTTTCCTCTCACGTATTAATGACTGCTTGTTTACTCGTAATCTAACTGGAGCTGCAAATATGTGCTTTGCAAATCCAAACACGAACATACATTGGCGTCTAATATGTTCCCAAGCAGATAATCCAGAGTTGCCATCGGGTACGTATTGCTTGCGGGAATTTGTCTATTGTTGATGCGATATTACCTCATAGTTTGATTCGTTCAGATTGCTTTACAATTCCACAGCGTTATTTGCCCTCTCAGAATGATCCATCCGTTAATTTCTTCCACAGCATCCTGTATCCGCCAGCTCTTCATTTACAAGAAATGTGTACAGGAATTTTATTTATGACACTTCTATTGTGACTTAAGGCCAAAATAACGCAACACTTTCTGTACAATCCATCCTTTGAGATCTATTTAATTGAGGTGAAATATTCGAGGATATAAACAAAGGAAAAAAACAGTACAAAAAATCTTCCAAACAGTAGTGACAAACTGTTATTTTCAATAAGCGTTTTTTATCTTCACGTTAAGTGTGGTTGTACCAATGAATGTAATAGAATTATTACCATAAATTTTAACCTTCTGTTACGTCCTCCTCACTAATGGCATCACGAATATTTCATACCATACCTTCTGTCAACATGCTAACCGATCAGCTCATTTCCAATTCAAGCTTTGCACATCTATTTAATAAACCATTATTGGTGAGCGACTTTTTTCAACACTGAACCTCCTTGCTTCAATCTTCTTGGAAAAGAGTTGATATAGTTACTCCTGGACCCTGGATAGCTGCTGTGGCTGGATGGCAGCTTGGAGGTTGTTCCATTATCAAACCCGGTGTCACCTCCGATGCTGTCCCCTTCCACTCTCTGCCGTTGTAGCGTAAGGCCCCGTGACTCTTGCGCTTGGATTTGTCGTTTCTCTTTACATGACGGAACTGGGCTTGCTTAGAGATGCTACGCCAGTCGCTGCTTGTGTTTTCAATGTCATCCAGCCAATTGAATTAGTTATTGATGGACATTTGTTGTAGACCCTTTGGGGGTCTTGCCAGGGCCGAATTGGTTTTACTGTGAAATGATCTTGTAGACCGTATTTCTCCAGTGGCGAAGGATTCTCGATTTTGGCAATGTGATTTGCACTATTGCGCTCATCCGTGTAGGCGATCAATTTACATGCCTTAGCTAAAGTGTTCTGCTTACCAGTATTTGTTACATTTCAGTTTTAGACCCAATCAATATTTCGCATGTGTTTCCCTTTTCACGTTTACCTGATGCAGACGTAGTTTCTACGTATCTGCAGTGCTTTGTCGTTTGTACCATCTGCCCTCCCAATGCCTATTGTGTTGAAATTAGGCCTAGGTGACTGCTGCTGCTTGTTCAGGTTAACTCTTTTACCGGAATGTTCTGGGATGATATTTTCCGCGGCCGCCGACATTTGTTACGTTGTTATGCCCGGAGTACCGTGTCTTGGACATCTCCGTTTCACATTCAGCGACCATAGCCCAGGCCGACCATAGCTCTGCGATGAACTGGTCTCGAAACAGCCTA
>SDVV010013188.1:0-15193 GCA_016164225.1 Gammarus roeselii | reverse complement strand
TACGTAGAACAATAGTTGCACTTGGTATAGGTGCAATATAGAAAAAGAAATAACCCGCAATGGAAAGTTTACGGTTGGTTTAATTTAATGGTGACAGTTTCGTATGGACGCGCTCGACATCGTCAGACCTACAGATGAAATGAAAATAAAAACTGCTAATAATACAATAGATACAAATACAATATATTTGGTTATCTATTCTTGACAAGTCATGAAACAAAATCTTATACGCAAATAAAAATTGTCTCTACAGTTCCGAGCAGCGAGCAGAGGGCCGATGATGGCAACTCTCACCCAGGGGAGACCAATCACTGCCCCTTCTCACCTCAGGGCACGAGCAGACCGCCCTCGTCTTTCCTCTTCCAGTGTCTCCCTTCGTATCAGTATCACCGCTCTTCTTCAAGCCGCTTCCTTCACTCTTACCCATGGCCCCATCTTGGTGCTGGGGGCTACCATCGCTGCAAGATCCCCCGTTACTGCACGGGTTGGGGCCACAAGCAGAGGTCTCCGGGTCTTCGCAGGGGCTCAGGTCCTGGCCCCTCACCACGCCTAGAGGGCCCCCATGGTGACCCAACTCGTACACGGCGCCGTTTATCACGATCTAGGAGGAGCGACGTGAAGAGTGGGAGTATTCATATATAGAAGCCGTCAGGACAAAAGATACAAACTATTACCGCTAGATAGTGCCAGGAGCGTTGACGGACCGTCGTCACAACTAAGTACAGCATTTCACAGCTGAGTGAAGATGGCAGCAAAGCCTTCCTGGCAGGTGGGCTAGTTGTCACGTCGTCATTTTTGAGTTTTAAAAATGTGATTAATATGGGTCGTATCACGAACAAGGGTCGTATCACGAACAAGGGTTGTGTCACGAACAAGGGTCGTATCACGAACAGGGGTCGTATCGCGAACAAGGGTTATATTACGAACAAGGGTTGTATCACGAACAAGGGTCGTATCACGAATATGGTGTCCCCTTGACATGGTCGACACTCCGCTGACCGCCATTTCGCGGTCAGCGGTGAAATAGCTGGACTGTGTCATGGGACTGTTGATGCATACAGGTAAACCAAGAAGTAGGTCCTAACAAACTTTTTATATTTTGAGTAACAGGAATAGTGATTTTTATTTCGTGGGTTATACCCGGCCAGAATGTATCGTCGGTCGAGCTTTAGAGTGGGTTCCTGACAGGGGCATTCAATAAGTAGTTATCCCACTTTAAAGTTCAGCTGTACCCATTCAAAATCCATCAATAGATCCGGAATGGATTTTCTTTCATAAGGAAAAGCCCGTGATTACCGTTTTAGAAGTAGTGAAAAGCAGAGGTGTGCAATCTACGAAATTTTTACTGACACTTTATTTGGCCTGAACATAATCTTGTTTTATAGAATATTCCATTATGGTAAACACATTGAATATATAAGGCCAAAAACGATACATTATGAGAGTAGACTGTCCAAGTTTCTATGGTCCCTATGGTATAATTTATACAATTTTGAAATTTATATGCACTGCGTAAAGAGGGTTTTGAATGCAAGTGATAATGCCCTCAGTTCCTGTGGGTAAAAACCTCAAACTAGGTTCTCTATTTCCTACCCTCAAAATTAGTGACCTGGACCCACCTCCTTGATGCAGCCCTGGTAGGGACGACGAGTTTCGGGCGGACCGACGCTGCTGGGGACGGGCGTCAGTTCAGGGACACCACCTGGTGATGGTCAGCAGAGAAAACATTTGGAATCATGATGGATGAGGTATTAACAGGCCATACGGAGCACCGTTGACATTATCATTTAACTGACGAAACAATCTATCGCAACTGCGGTATTAACAGGCCATACGGAGCACCGTTAAAATTATCATTTAACTGACGTAACAATCTATCGCAACTGCGGTATTAACAGGCCATACGGAGCACCGTTAACATTATCATTTAACTGACGTAACAATCTATCGCAACTGCGGTATTAACAAGCCATACGGAGCACCGTTAACATTATCATTTAACTGACGTAACAATCTATCGCAACTGCGGTATTAACAGGCCATACATAGCACCGTTAACATTATCATTTAACTGACGTAACAATCTATCGCAACTGCGGTATTAACAGGCCATACATAGCACCGTTAACATTATCATTTAACTGACGTAACAATCTATCGCAACTGCGGTAT
This sequence comes from Gammarus roeselii, assembly GCA_016164225.1. Taxonomy (NCBI): domain Eukaryota; kingdom Metazoa; phylum Arthropoda; class Malacostraca; order Amphipoda; family Gammaridae; genus Gammarus; species Gammarus roeselii. The sequence goes on along the minus strand of SDVV010013188.1, from coordinate 13,021 downwards.
TAACAGGCCATACGGAGCACCGTTAACATTATTATTTTACTGACGTAACAATCTATCGCAGCTGCGGTATTAACAGGCCATACGGAGTACCGTTAACATTATCATTTAACTGACGTAACAATCTATCGCAGCTGCGGTATTAACAGGCCATACGGAGCACCGTTAACATTATTATTTTACTGACGTAACAATCTAACGCAACTGCGGTATTAACAGGCCATACGGAGCACCGTTAACATTATCATTTAACTGAAGTAAGAATCTATCGCAACTGCTGTATTAACAGGCCATACGGAGCACCGTTAACATTATCATTTAACTGACGTAACAATCTATCGCAGCTGCGGTATTAACAGGCCATACGGAGCACCGTTAACATTATTATTTAACTGACGTAACAATCTATCGCAGCTGCGGTATTAACAGGCCATACGGAGCACCGTTAACATTATAATTTAACTGGCGTAACAATCTATCGCAGCTATGGTATTAACAGGCCATACGGAGCACCGTTAACATTATCATTTTACTGACGTAACAACCTATTGCAGCTGCGGTATTAACAGGCTATACGGAGCACCGTTAACATTATCATTTTACTGACGTAATTCCGCGCAGAATATTCAAAGAACAAAGTTAATGGATAGAACATAATTCCCTCTCATCAGTCTCCACCAGTAATAGTAGCGGTGCTTCGCCTCAAACCGTATAGAGTTTGCCACTGAACCAATAGCTAATGTGGTGCCACTACAGTTTTTGAAAACTACCGAAGACCGAAGAAGAACGTGACTGCAAAGAAGTAAACATTCGGATGAGTTAAACTCTCTTTTCTCTGATTGGTAAGTTTGACTCGTCGCTTACCGATAAAGAGCTCATTTCCAATGTCGAGGTAGGCAGAGTCGAATGACAATGACCGCCTTCTTCTTCGTCTGTTATGAGACCTTAACTCGGCGTTGCTGTTCGGTGCCGGGGTTACCCAGTAAGGAGGACTCAGGTCGCCCATCTCTGCATGGTTAGAGACAGTCTGTTGCCTCCCCTGATGGCCGAAAAATGTTGTAGACCAAGGAAGTGTCGACTCGAGACCTGTGATGTTGTGGTCGTCTTCAGCGTCCTCCGTGTGGTCGGATGCGTTTACATTCGGGTGAATGGTGAACATCGCATTTTTTTTAGAACGATGCAACATTTGCCGTGTTCTTGAAAGCTCATCTGGAACTATGAAGAAAGAGCTTGAGATTGGTTATTAATTGGCATTGGACAACCGTATAGTCATACACATCTTTAGAATACTGAACGAATCAAGCGACAAAACAACATTCGACAGTTGAGCTTCGTACTACATTTCGACTTTGAACTATAAATTAATGGCTGTATATCGTATTGGTTTCACCGATCAGGTAGATAAATTAAATAATAACGGTACAGCAATCATGACAGCCTGTTGCCCACGAAGGAGCCTAAATGAGTCAGGCGGGCCAACTCCATCAGAGTGCTTGACTGCGGTGGCGGCGTCTGGGGCCCCGGCCACAGCAAAAAAGACCCTCAACCCACCCTGTTCCATATCCTCGCCTGCGGGGATGACGTCGTGTTTGTCTCCTCTGCGGTGTTTACATGGGCGCAGCCTGTGCGCTACCTGGGCCTTAGGCCCACCGACACTTTCTAGACACCAAAGCCACAATATATACCCTACCTTCTTTTTTCGGGGACAAGTGAACAATCCCCATCATTACTCTTCAACAAAACATTGAGATAACAGTGGCCCTAACTCTAGCCCACATCTCATATGAGGTCATATCTGCACGCGTCTGATTGGTGCATTGTAATGTGGCTGAGAGACATGGACACGCTGAAAGTAACAATGATCTGGTGTCCAGAGTAAAAATTGTACCACACGCATGGCCATTTGTGAATTGTCAGATAACCCACAAAGTTAATTTAGATCAGCAATAACACTCCACCACGCCCTTAGGCCGGTAACCCCTTTCACCCTCCCTCTGTCCCAACACGCGCGTTTTTTGGGTATCGAAGATTTTGGGCGGTGCGCTGGCATGGTAGATCCCACTCTACGTCCCGTACAGCGTATGCCATCCTGTGTCCTCTCACACGCACGTTGGTAGGTCCCACAGTACGTCCCATAGTGCACATACTCACATATACTGGTCTCAGGATACCCTATGTATCTTGATACAACCAATCACACCAGTTTGGGAAAACAAGGACGTTAAACTATGATGATAGTGATGGTTGCGATTGTCATGATGATGGGGATGATGATAACTATTATGACGATTGTCATGATGATAAGATGATGACTATAGTGATGATGACCCACCGATGATTCCATGCTGCTGTCGGTGTCCCTGCTGGTCCCCAGATCGTACCGTCACTCCCCCAAACTGCAGGTCGGCCTCCGCTCCCCGCCTCCTGAAGGTGACTGTGTTCCACTCCCCCATCACCACTGTCGCAGGGGACACCATTACCACGTTGGGCCCCGGCCACCCTAGGGGAGAGGTGAGACAAGAGAGGGGAAGAATGAATGTAGGGTTAGCGTAGATAAGGTGACCAGTTTAAATATGATTACAGTGACGATCTTAAGTTTGTTTTAGTAGATAGCAGTGTTTGTATCTAGACGATTTCAGAGAGCGTAGTGCAACATTTCATCACATAACTCAGGCGATGTAATGAATACTGTATTTAGATATATGGTTTCGCCCAACACCGCTTGATGGAGTTCAACCCAATAGACGACCCAATACAGCGCGACAGCTGGAATATCGAATTAGCATTTGTCGGCGTTACTGATAAAACAATAAAACGTTATTGGGTAAGAAATACAATGCTTCTACGACAACTTGTGCCTGGAAAAAGCGGTTACCAGCTAAAAAATTGGGGTGGATTGTCCACAGTCAACATTACACTGCCAACGAAACCATCCTTACTTTTATCCGGGCCGTTATATTTCAGAACATATATCGATGGGTATATCAATATCCACAATCAGTGTTGGGCACGACGCTGTGTTCGACAACTTTATCCAATTCCTTCCCTGAAAATTGGACAAAGTATTATCCAACTGCGGCTAGTATGGGTTTCTCACCCAGCTGGTAGGACAACGCCAGAGAACCATTATTGAGCACTAGCGCCATGTAGTCTCCCCCAGCAGGATCGGTGGTGCCTCCCTGCTCTAAGGTAGTGCCCGCAGTGCCCCCCTTGGCCCCTGTGGCCAGGAAGAGGATACCAGAGTCCCTGGTGGGCTTGAAAGTGAGGGAGGCGTGGCTGACGCGTCTCAAAGACCCTACCGGGGACACGCTCAGGTAAGACCGCCGGCCACGGAACCGAGGAGTGGACGACGAGGGAACGTCTGCTCGACGAAGTTGGGGAAGGAAAATACAAGAAATTGATTTTTTATCGCTAAAAGTAACGTGGTCATGAATATGAGGCAGTAGAATGGGAGTTTTCCTAACGGTTGAAATGAAATGAATAACGAGTTACACAATTGTTAGCAACAGTAAATATCCTGAGTCTCAAAAGCCGATTGGACAAGTTCCTCAGCTGTGTTCCAGATCTACCTCTAATCAATGGATACTCTCACTGTGGGACAATTCTATACTCAACCGAGCCGCCAAGCCGGGATCAGACTGGCGAATGTGGCCGCAAAAAAGGCAAATGTTGATGCCGCAGCACGAGTGGAGTGTCCCCACAGATGTGGCCAGGTCGCAGCTTCGCTGTGACCGACTCTAACAGCGAAGAAACTACAAGTATCCAAGTAAGAATCTATGGTCTTTTCCATCCACAGTCTCCTTCATTCATCATCTTTTCCATCCATCGTCTCTTCCATCGAATACTCACCCAGCTCGCATTTGTCTCCTGTCTTGCCAAAGGGACAGATGCAGACGGGTGGATCAGCCTTGTTTTCCCCCAACAAACAGGAGGAACCCTTAGCACAGTCCGGCCATCCCGAGGGACACACGTGGCTGGGGGAGCTGCAGAGGGGCCCCTTCCAGCCTGCAGAGCACTCGCACCTAAAGGAGGGAAGTAGCTATTAATTGACAAAATTAAGTATTTATATCCGTTTTCAGAGTACGCTGTCTGAACTGTCTTGCAGAAATTGGGCAAAGGTATGGAAAAATGTTTGTAATTACTTTATTTTGTCCAACGCTGAAACCTCTTTTGGGTGCAATTATTCCTGCATGCTACATGGCGCAAAGTAGGAAGAACAGCTAAATGAAATCCCTTAATGATGTCAGAATTACCGAAATCCTACATACCATTTTTTATGTATTCAACCATAGTAAATACAAGATATAATATATTCAGCAGATTTCTTCAGATATAATACAGCAAAAAATAAGGTTGATTTATTCGATTTAAAATTGTTGCTCGTTTTTTTATTAATTCTGGGATTTTTTTCCGTTACTGTACATTTGGCTCATATCATAGGTAGGTGGCGTCTAGTGAAGGCAGGTGGCACCTAGTCTAATGCTACCTCTTCTTACCGGTAGGTTGCGTCTAGTCTAAGCTGCCTCTTCTTACCGGTAGGTGGCGCTTAGTTTAATGCTATCCCCTCTCACTGGTAGGTGGCGTCTAGTCTAATGCTGCCTCTTCTCACCTGGTAGGTGCCTCTTAGTCTATGCTGCCTCTTCTTAACCTAACGGTAGGTGGTGCCTAGTCGAATGCTGTCTCTTTTAACCGGTAGGTGGCTCTTAGTCTACGCTGCCTCTTCTCACCGGTAGGTGGCGCTTAGTTTAATGCTATCCCCTCTCACTGGTAGGTGGCGCTTAGTCAAATGCTGCCCCCCTTACTCGTAAGGTGATGGCGTCTAGCCTAATGTTCCCCTTCTTACCGGTAGGTGGCACCGAATTCGATGCACCGGGCGCCGTTCTGGCAGCGGTGGCTGCCGCAAGTGTCGCCACTGCAGTGCGCCACGTTGCGGGACCCAACCAGCACTGGAGCCAGCCAGGCGTGACTGCTGTTGTTTGTGCTGTTATTCAAGGGAGAGGTGACCGGGGCTGGGGGGAAGGGAGGGTGTCTCGAGAGGCGTAAGTCGTAGACGCAACCGTGGAAGCCCGTAAGACGCCACAGGTCCGCGGGCAAATGATGAAACGACCAACTTTCATGACCACCTGAATGATGAGTGCAGGTGGTAGGCAGTGTTCTTCGAAATACAGTATCAAGATACGATACAGTATCTAGATACAATACAGAATCTAAATACAATACAGTATCTAAATACAATACGGTATCTAGATACATGTTCAGAGGATTTTGTATTGGAATTTCTAGTAGAAATGAGCAAAATGATGGAGAAATGTTTTTTGATACAACATTGCACCCAACACTGGCAATGACGAAGCATGGAGCTTATGGAGGGTGAATAGACATGGCCGTTAGTTTTCATTTGATAGGTTACGTTGCTTTATGAATACAAAGTATTTGTAGTCGAAACATTTAACCTACCAGTTAACAACCAATCCCGTACAAATAAAATGAAAAGATGCTTCCCAAATTATTTTATTAACTCTTTAAATTTTCTGTATCGGCACCAGAACGTTACACTGCCCAGGTAAAAACGATCCATCAACACATACACTTGCTTAGCATTATGGTGTGCATACAAATTCAAGGAATGTGGTCTGAGTCAGTCCATCTTATACAGTGAATAGGTTTTGTCAGGAACCCTATCTATATAGCTATAAATATGATGTTGTCAGTAGCCTTATTTACAACGAGGATGATGTCAGCAACCCAACCTATAAAGACGATGTTGCCAGTAGCCCTACCGATAAAGAGGATGTCAGCAACCTTACCTATAAAAGGAATGTTGTCAGTAGCCCTACCTTTAAAGAGGTTATGTCGGTAACCCTACCTATAAAGAGGATATTGTCAGTGTCGAGGGACGACAGATATCCTGGTGCTCGGCCCGAGACGTTCCTCTGTGTGTCCACCGTAAGCCATGCCTCCTTGCCCCGGCGACCAATCAGGACGGAGTGCGTGTGGAATGAAATGTCTATTGGCTGGGGAGCAACCAGCCGCCGCGGCCCTGCGAGGGGAGAAAGGGGACTGGAGGTAGTTAATTTTGAAAAACAATCACTTTAAATTGAAATCGAAATACAAATAAAAAATGTTATTGGTGTTAGTATACATGGAGTGTCAAAACAGTTTAAAACGAAGAAGATTACTGCAAGATGGTGTTACAGCTGTAGAAAACAAATCACTTGAAGTTAAAATGACTTTCCAACGTAATGGAGACTTGGAACACAAACGCTTCAAATTTGAAACGTTAACATTTGGAAACACTTCCCGACATGTTTGCAAATGCTCAATGCAACTAGCATCAAGCTAGAAAATTGTAAACCTCATTACAAGACTGGTGAACCTAGCACCCTTTTCATCACAATAATTAGAGTGCAATAATTACAAATTCAGCTTCAGTCTTTTATTTCGTAGTGGAGTATTCATATAAAAAATAGGCATAAACAAAACGCATTTTGCTAGGATAATGGACCACAAAACCACACAAAAAAATATAGAAATTTTAATTCGAAGTCTTAGGAGAAGTATATCCATGTTTAAGTAACATCATCGAATTGTCAAAAAAAATTATCGATATGGTTAATTTTAGTCTACCTATTTTACTATGATTCCGAAAGTTTGCTGAATTGTGATTATAATATTATACTGTTATTAGCGAAAATAGGTTGAAAACGATATCATTTCCGTTAACTCATCAATGCACACATTATCTTCTGCTCCACGCGCACTTGACCCTGTCTCTAATGTGGAGTTGGTTAGTCTATCCTCATTCTGACCTACGATTAGCAGTCCTTTCTTATTTTCTCGGCGTTCGTACGTCCCTCAACCGTCCCATGTCAATACGATGTGGGACATCGTCCCTCCTCTCTTTCCCGCACCTTTACCGTACAACACATCCTTTGTTTGCATGATGTGCTCGTACACCGTCCCTATTCCGTACCTTGACCTCTTCCCACTTCCCATCTCATCATGACGTGTCTGTGCACCGTCACTCTCATTTCGCCGTACCTCTTCACACGTCCCATGTCAACATGACGCGCCTGTGCACCGTCGCTCTCTTGTCGCCTTACCTCTTTACACGTCCCATGTCAACATGACTTGTCCGTGCACCGTCCTTTTCACGTCGTCTAACCTCTTTACGCGTCCAATGCGCAATGACGTGCCCGTAAACCATCCCTATTTCGTCCCTTTACCTCTTCACACGTCCCATGTCAAAATGAAGTGCCCGTGCACCGTGCCTCTATCGTCGCATTACCTCTTCATACGTTCCAAATCAGCATGACGTGCACGTGCCCCATTCCTATTCCTTTCTTTTTCCTCTTTACACGTCCCACGACGTGCGTATGTACCATCCCTCCTCCAGCCCTCTCACCTCCCCCCACGTCCCATGTCAGCATGACGTGTCCGTGAACAAGCGCGACGGACAAAAAGTCCTTCCTAGCGCTGGTAGGCCTAGCCCCCAGCAAGAGCAGTAGGCCCACCTGGCCGGGGTACCACGTCCGGAAATGCAACCTAAAATAAGCCAACAAAATTAGGTAATGTAAATTATTACAAACATGGAATAATAATTTGCATATGGTATATAAATCATTTAATATGCACAAAGGGTATCGTATTAGGTAAAAATATTTCAGGGCTTCAACTAGAGAAGAGAACAGCTTAGGCCATTTACTGAGTAATTGGTGGGCGGGCAGATGAGTTAAAAACCTCACCAGGTGTAGAGGGACTGTCGTGTGTCAAAGGGCACCCTCACCTGAAGAGAGCGACTGTCACGTGTTATAGAGCACCCTCACCTGTTATAGAGCAACTGTCGCGTGTCAAAGATCACCCTCACCTGGAGTAGAGCGACTGTCGCGTGTCAAAGGACCCCATCACCTGGAGTAGAGCGGCTGTCGCGTGTCAGTGTGCACCCTCAACTGGAGTAGAGCGGCTGTCGCGTGTCAAAGTGCACTCTCACCTGGAGAGAGCGACTGCCGCGTGTCAAAGGACCCCATCACCTGGAGTAAAGCGACTGTCGCGTGTCAAAGGACCCCATCACCTGGAGTAAAGAGACTGTCGCGTGTCAAAGGACCCCATCACCTGGAGTAAAGCGACTGTCGCGTGTCAAAGGTCCCCATCACCTGGAGTAGAGCGACTGTCGCGTGTCAAAAGACCCCATCACCTGGAGTAAAGCGACTGTCGCGTGTCAAAGGACCCCATCACCTGGAGTAGAGCGACTGTCGCGTGTCAAAAGATCCCATCACCTGGAGTAGAGCGGCTGTCGCGTGTCAAAAGACCCCATCACCTGGAGTAGAGCGACTGTCGCGTGTCAAAAGACCCCATCAACTGGAGTAGAGCGACTGTCGCGTGTCAAAAGACCCCATCACCTGGAGTAGAGCGGCTGTCGTGTCTCAAAGTGCACTCTCACCTGGCGTAGAATGACTGTCGTGTGTCAAAGGGCACCATCACCTTGAGTGAAGCGACTGTTGAGTGTCAAAAGGCACCCTCACTAGGGGAGAGCAGCTGACGCTTGTCAAAGGGTCTCCTCACCTGGTGTAGAGTGACAGTCGTGTGTCAAAGGGCCCACTCACCTGGAGAGCGACTGATGCGTGTCAAAGGGTCCCCTCACCTGGTGTAGAACGACTGTCGCGAGTCAAAAGGCACCCACACCAGGAGAGAGCGACTGACGCTTGTCAAAGGATCCCTTCACCTGGTGTAGAGTGACAGTCGTGTGTCCAAGGGCCCCCTCACCTGGTGTAGAGTGACTGTCACTTGTTAAAGGGCCCCCTCACCGGAGTAGAGCAATTTTCGCGTGTCAAGGAGCACCCTTACCTGGCGTAGAACGACTGTCGTGTGTCAAAGGGCACCCTATAGGCGGAGTAGGAACTGTAGCCTGCGGTATCTGACCCTGAGTACCGGGGCCAGAGGGGCGGAGGGCCCCCTTGACCTGAAAACCAAGGAAATACAGTTAATGATACGCAATGACTAGGATTCGTAGTCCAACTTCGATGAAAACACCCACAATATATAATTAATAGTTATTGGATAAAAAAAAATATTTGGTATGAACACAGTATACAGATATTTTTTCCATCTAATGTTTTAGGCTGTTCACGAAAATTTCCATTTGCAGTAAGGCCGTACAAACGTGTGCATGTGATGCCAAATTTATTGTTTTTCAAACGCGGACAGAGGTAAGACAAATACAAATAATACATTGTGTTGTCAGAGATAACCGTTTTATAGTAGACATAGACGGTGTTCTAAATTTAATCAGTATCATCACGTCACTGGGAAGTACCTGAAAATTTTGTTCGTGGAAGTATACGCCTCTCATCCTTGACCTCGCAAAACCGTCCATGATATCCCGAGGGACAGAGGCAGAACGAGGATTCCTCCAGCCCCCATCTCGTTGGCTGATAAATTTGAAGAAAATCATCAGGAGATGAAGTCCCGTTCACCACCTGTTGCTCTGACTTGATATACCCTGTGATGCTCCAGGGCTGGTAACCACTTCCCTCAGAGGCCTCGTCTCTTTGCTTGTCATGGGCGTGTAAGAACTCGATGTCCACGTATGTGTCGACGTTTGATACATACTCTGGAAAAGTTTCCAAACGCCCAATGGCGCCCTGGGTCAGCGACTCGTCGTTCTTCACCCAATGATCAGCGGAGACTGATCCATTTCCATATAAAGGTTTGTTCTCGGGGCGTAACTTATCTTCGGAAGAACCCACGCCACTCGATTGGTCCACGATCTCATGGGACGATTTTTCTTCAGGGGAAGAAGGATCAAGGTTCTCGAGCTGGTCTTCTTCAAGTCGATCAGCCTCATTCACCAGACCTCCCAAGGCTCCCTCTTCTTCCCCACGATCCTGAAGATTCCATGACTCCGACTCCACTTCACTACCAGTTCGGTCAAATTCGGCCTTACTGTTATCGGCCACCTCCGTCGTTTGACGCTTGGTTCTGGAAGTCTTCTGAAGCAGATCAGAGCCTAGAATGTCCTGCTGCAAATGTGGCACTGGCGCCCCTGTGTTTCTCACAGCCTCCTGCATCTGTCTCATCCTGATGCTCTCCTCGCGGGATGTGTTGGTGGCGGGAGGAACACACCAACCTCGTCGGCACAGGTAAGAAAGGCAAGCCCTACGCTCGCAAAACGTCCCCTCGTACCTGTGGACAGATGAGACGAAGTTACAAAACGAAAAGTGAAATGATGAAGAATAAAATGAATAACTTTAAAATTTAAAATTTCACACTTCATCTTAAAAATACATCGTGTTTGACAAACTTTATTCTTTAATTATTATACTTTGTTTTTTTCTAGTGATATATTTAGAACAGATAATAATAGAGTAAAATATTAACACCAAAAAGTCAATAATAGTACTGCGTGAAATTCAAATGTTTCAGCAAATGACAGGAACACATTGAATTTCCTCATTTGCTGACAACTAAATTCCAAAATATTAAATTAGGTCATGGTCTCGAACTTTCAAGGGTTGCACAATGCTTCGCAGAACGAGACATTTTGTAAAACAAGTGCATTGTTTGGATATCGATTTACTACGAAAAATATGAAGGCGAGCTGGAAATGACTGAATGCGAGAAATAACAATGTATCGAAAAGCTACGACTATAGTGAAAAAAATCTCAACAAATGTAAATGGAAGCAATAATAGTGAACACATTTTTTTCAATTTAACTGGAATCAGCTGTAAAATGAGCATCAAATAAAAATGTATAAACCGCCCAAGGGTTATTGTAAATATTTTCTCTATTATCATCCCCCGCGTCGCCTCACCCCGGGATGCAGAGGCAGGCCCACTGGGATGGGGCCCGGGAGCAGGTGCCCCCATTAAGGCAGGCATGCGGGGGACAGAGGGCACTTGCCCCACACTCCTCCACCCCCTCCCCCTCCACACCAGCCTGCCAGATATCCTGCTCCATTCCGTTGATCTGAGAGGCATTAACGAGGAGTGGGTAGTACAAAACAATGGACGATCCACTTAAGCAGATAACCAAGAGAAGGCCGCCCTGGTTTGAACGCATGGATCAGCTTGGAAACATTGGATGAACACCGATACCTTGGCATCGCTTCGTAATCACCTGCCTGTGCGGTGCAGTCTGTTCACCTGTACAGTGCCCGCGTTTGCAATGCAATCTGAGCTCCTGTGCAGTGCAACCAGTGTTCCAGTGCAGTGCCCGCCTGTACAGTGCTACCTGTGCATCGCGCGCCTGCACGGTGCAGCCTGTTCACCTTTGCAATGCCCACCTGTGCAGTGCAGCCTGAGAACCTGTGCTGTGCCCGCCAGTACGGTGCAAGTGTGCACCTGTGCAGTATAGGCGGGCCGGTCTTATAACTGTTATAATACATAAGGCTAATGCAAAAATCAAGCAAAATGTACGTGGGAGTTATTGTTATCACTATATCAGTATTTTTCCATTTATTTTCGATAGATCAGTTGATTAGTAGTATGCTGCTGAACCCAACGTTTAATCAATGTACATAGATATCTAACAAAATTCGACAGATATTTAATTGAATATAAACTCATTGACTTTGTAAGTGCGGTGTTTAAAATAAACAATATCACACGATATAAGTTTATCTGGTGTCCATTTTCGACATCTCGTAGGTTGAAAACAAAATATGCAGCAAAAAAGTTTTAATGTTTTCTCCATTTTGATACAGATACAGACCTGAGGATGATATTCACAGTAGAAAATAGCTGAGAGCCTGACGAACTTCGCACACATGTACCAAAACTTAGGCCTTTACGACTAAAAGGTTCGGCCAGGAGCCAGTAACACACCCTATATCAGGGTTGAGGTCAAAAATGAGCGTCAGCAGCAGGGCCTGAAAACGTTATTGGTCATGACAAGTTGCAACATAGTTACTGTGAACTTCTTCATTCAAGTCCATACCATTGCAAAACGAGACGGCTAAGGGCGGGAAACGCATCTGGGCTGAGTCAAAACCTAACCATTCATAATCATTCTCAATTCACTCCTATGTATTACACGTTCTCTCGCTACCTACACACTTATGTCTCTCCTCCCCAAAAACTACTTCACGCCATCCATCCACACATACTCCGGCCTTCCTCTACGCCAACGCCCACTCCATCACCCATCATCCATTCTCACCAACTATCCGAATCACCTTAGTAGACGTGAATTTACTCTGTCCTCTAACTTCCTCACCGTCCTCATTCAAATTTGAACATCGTCGTTGTTGATCCTATTCTATCGCTGATCAAGTTTTCATCAGATTAAATCATACCAGAAAGCCAAGGTTTTCTAGTGCACTGAAAGTTTTCATCACCTTCATCACATAAATAACAAAAAATGACCTGACACTGCTTCAGCTTTCTAGCCTCATACTCACACTTATTGTTCATTTATTCATGGGAGGTCAGAAGATATTTCCAGCCTCACTCACCTCGAGAGTGTGTACGCAGCCCTGCAGTCGCGGCTGGTATCCTGCCTGTACCAGCCAGCGGGATTCGTGACTAGTGGGCAGCCCCGCTAGGTAGAAATCCCTGAGCACCACGTGACTTGAGCGCGATCGCTGCTCGCTGTACAAGGGAGCGGAGTCGTTTACCTGAGGGAAGGAGCAGAGGGTTATTACAGATAAGGGAAGATGAAGATAGTTTATGGAAGAAAAGTGGTTTATGTTTAAACGTCATTAAATTCCGTAAAGGGAAATGCGACGTCAGGAATTATAGGCTATTTATAAATATTCCTCTGGATACTTACGATCCGTTACTTATAAAGTTGATCAAAAAGAGATCGTACGGGCGGCCTAACATTAGTGGTTGGGATAAAATGTTAACACCAAAACACAAAAAATGCCTCCAACTTGATACCAGTTGTGCCAATCATAGATGGAAAAGATAAAATGTATATTGTATGAATGAACAAGCAAACTACAGTTTCCTTCTAATCTAGAAGGTGGCATGAGGGTAGTTGGTCACGGAGGGAGGGAGATGCTAGTCGGCTAAACCTGTAT